>VZTH01011723.1:0-12969 GCA_013397815.1 Aleadryas rufinucha
ATTTGCTACTATCTACTTGCTATGTAAACAAATCTAAAAACTCTAGACCTTTTACCCTGTAACAATCCTACATAATATTCTATCACCTAATTCACACAACAGTCGATTCTAATTCCTCCCACAGCCTGGGAAGTTTTCTCCATGGACGAAGGTGGAACACACTGCTGTCCAGGGGGGTAGAATTATTCAAAACAGGCAGAGAGACTTCCTCTGCACTCTGGTTTCCAACACTCCCTGAATGTTTCATCCTAACATCTGTTCAAAGTACCCTTGTAAAATGGACTGAAATATTTAATAGACAATTTATTGCAGAAAAATACAATGTTTTGTTATTGAGGCAGTCTGCAAAGTGATTTGCAAAGCTGGATCATAATTTGGAGCTTTTTGCAAGAAACAGGCTGGAGGAAAAAGCCTCATTTTTGAAAGAAAGGCACCTGAAGAAATCTCAAACTTGTGGCAAATTCTTTGTCTGACCCAGATTTGAGACTGGTTACTATCCATTAGCAACTGTTTGGTATGAATCCCTCTTTTTCTGGACTGCATGAGTTGTATTCATCAGCTGAGAGCTACCATCCCTGCAGACCAAACTGAAGGGAAGGGAGAGATAAAGGCAGAGGCACCAGAGGCATTGCAGCAGGATGCAAGGAGCAGGATGCTCTTTAGATCATAAATTACAGTTGTAGTTTGTAGACATGCTTCAGACACACACCAAAGAAGCTCCAGGCCGGCTTTAGATCTACTTACTTAACTATTCCTTTTTAAGTATCAGTGATAAATAACTTAAACTTTTTAGAACATTCTCAGAGCTCCTTAATCATTATATGCTATACCAAGTGAAAAAAAATCGTCTTTATTTAGGCAAGAGGCTGTACAATCTATATTAAAGTATTAATTAGAAATCAATATGCAGATGTGTATCATGAATAATCATACAGTACCTCTCTCAAATTTTTATGAGGGATCTTTCAATATCTGCTCCTACTCTATTGTTTCTAAATATATTTATGGAGTTGCAGGCTATACATATTTTCCAAGCATGAAGAATTTTAGGGAACTCAGCTATTTCACTAAAGCAAAGTAAGTGACTTATGTATCATCTCAACTTCCAAACTAAGCTAAGCTAAAAATCCTGGTACGCTTCATTAAATTTCAATGTTCTAAAAAAGTCTTCACTTCTTTGTTGGTCAAGGCTTATAGCTCCTACCAAAAAATGAACCTGATATTTGACTATTGCGTATTTATCAGATTCAGATCCAGTTTTTTTTTTGGTTGGGTAGATCAAGTTAATTATATATGTGCTTATGCAATAATTAAATCAGACTCCTTGGAACCCTGTTAAAAGCATCACTTAGAGAAAGAAATTACTAAAATATTAGATTTGTTCTTTTTCCCAATTTGAAACCTCCAGAGGTATTAAATGCAGCTTGCTGAAGCCCTAACTGGAAGTAATGTCCAGAGAAGGCACTGGCACCTCATGACCTTCCCCCTGAGATTCAGTCTTACCACACACCTGGGGTCACAGTATTTGGAGGCAATTATTTTACCATTGGTGGGAAATTATTAGCTCTCTGCTAGGTAACACTTCCCCAAGAGCATTGTAATTTACACATGCAACTCATGAACCACAAAACTGATATTGTAGGACTACGCCAAGAAGTAGAATCTCTTCTAGACAGCATTTCAATGTATCCACACCTAGACTAATATTCACTATTTTTGAAGTTGTCCTGTCCTGCATCAGCGAAAGAATAATAAAACCTTGCAAAAGTTCACCAATAAAAGATGAAGAAAGATTTTAGAAAAGATGACTTGTAGATGTTGCTAAAGATGCACAGTATGTTAAATACCAAGAAAGAAAAATTTATTAGAAAAGTCACTATAAATTAAATGTATTTTTCCCTGTAACTAAATTAAATATTATTTTTCCTATGTAATTAGCTCACTGTCAGACAATTGCATATTAAAACTGTATCCAACTATCCTGCGTAAGCATAATTTCCAGCTAGCTAAAAGGTGTATATTTTAAAGCTTAAAGGAGTTTAATTTCTGAGACTCCACACTAAAAGATTTGTCATTATTTTTGTTTTGTTGACTCACAGAATACTGGTAGCCACCAAACAAGGATTTTTGTCGTCATTTGCCTTCTTGGTAAAAATTAGTAATGCATCTTTTAAAAGAAGTGCTAGTACTCTCATCTTTTTGTACCTCTGAAAAACCAGATTTTTCAATAGTATATAAATTTCTGAAAACAAATGCACTGTAAATAGATAATAGATTTCCTATAACAGCAACTTCTGGATAAATTGACCCCAGCATTTGATAAGAAATGTAACTATAACTAATGTAGAAAAGGATGCAGAAGACTAGCCACCATTTCCTAAAACATTTTACCACACTCAAATCTTCCCCTGCTTTCAGATCATTATTGCATATACCACTGTTAATGACTGGTTACAAACAAATATTAAGCCCCTTTTACACTATTTGTAAAAATATCATGCTGTGCTGTAGTAGCACCACTTAAATCAACTGTGTTCATTCCTGACAAGGAAAGTGAATAAACAGCCATCTATGTGTTTGGAGTCACACTGACCTAAATAATACTAAGACTACGTCTATGGAAATGAATTGAATAATGGTAGGGCATGAATTCATGCCCTGGAACTATTTCTTCCTAGAACATAAAATGTCAGGGCAAGCCCTGACACTCTTTTGATCTTGGCTACTTGACCAGCTGTCTCCCAAGGGTTTCCTGGGCACAGCCAGGGCACTAGCCCAGCTTTGGGGCTTTTCCCAAGAGGCAGGCTAGATGCAGCCTGTGCTTGGGAGGCTAAGGGAGCTTAACCATATGGAAGTGGCTGTGCTTAGCTGGCCTCCAGGCTAGAGGGAGGCCTTGCATCATTCAATTTATTCATAAAAATTATAGGCAAGGAGCAGAAATGCAGCTGTAATAGAAAAAACCCAAACAAACATGTAAACAACAAACACTCTCAATTAGTCTCCCAACAGTAAACATTCCCAATTAATCTCTCATAATTACTGGAATAAAAGAGACAAACCCTGACAAATCTGTTCTCTTGCGTCCCTGGGGGATAAACAGACGTGAGTGGCCAGCTTCTGTCTACCAGCGTGCCGGGGATTTGCGCTGCCTCTCCGTGCTGTGCTTTCCATATTGACCCAGTGCACTGGTGCTGATACGCAGCCGAGTCTGGAGGCAGCTGTCTCACCCATAAGCACCATTTACTGACACGTGTCAACTCACATAAACAACACGCATGCAACTTAAGGGACTCCAACACTGCACTAAGGAAAGGAGATTTCTTCCCAGCTGCACACTAAACTCTTACCCACATTTTAAACATACATCCTGACCCTGTATATTGTTCAGCTGTAGGGCATTTTCCTCTTGAAAGTTTTTAAAAAGACACACTTAATTTCCAATTCTTTATTACTAATTTCTTTAGTTATGGCAAAGAGACACTTCCTTTCCTCTTTCTTTCTCTTCTCACCTAAAGTCTTCCTCAATGTATGAGCTGTATTCAGGAATAAAAAAATCAACCGTCCACTAAGCAAGTACCTTTTGAAGAAAGCACTCAGTTACCTTTCTAATACTTCCACTTTATCCATTAGACTAAAACCATGATCTACACAATGTTGTGTCTGCTCAGAAACGGGGCAGGGATTATTCTTCCCATCAGGAAAGTTGTTTGGAGGTTTTGAAATGCTTTTTTTGGAAGTTGAAAAAGGAAGTTTAAAATCTTCAAAGTCTAGGAAGAAAAAAAATTTTATTAGGGACAGATCAAGAATCTCATGTCAATGTTTTGGGGACTTCTTTCAGGTTTTTTTTTTTTTTATTTTCACAAGAAAATCACCTTATAGATTAAAAAAAAAGAAAAATATACCTTTTAATTAATATATCATCACTGTGCAAACAAAATGTATGAAAATATGTCTTTCCTACAGACAGCTTTGTTTTAAATTAACTTATATGTCTGAAAAACCTAAATTTTAAAGAAATTTCAACCAGCTTTTAGTTTTACTTAAGACTTGACTGAAATATCTTCAAAAACAAGACTTTTGTGATAAAAAGTTTTGATCCATTCTGAATTGACATTAGAAAAATTGATTTTTTAATTTTAATACAGGTTATTTCAAGGTGATGAACGACAAAGAGGCATTATTCAGATATATTTGCTTTGTGGGAAAGAGAAATTGTTTGAAAGTTAAGAAAATATTTTTATCCCTTTCTCATCTTTCTCCCTTTTTTCTCATTGAAATTCTTCCCTGCTTCCACAAAAAAAGAGTAGTGGAAAATAAAAGAAAAATGACACAATAACATTAAAAAAACTTATATGCTCTCTATTTCTGAAACAAACAAAGCAAAAATTTCTAGTTTGCTTTGTCACAGAAGAAGAAAGATGACCAATCTTAATGACAGATAAATCTTTTCAACCTGTTTTTGTTAAAAAAAATAATTTCTGTTCAAGGATATTACTGAAAAGTAAAGCTTCTGACAAGAAATTCATTCTTTGTTGTTTCTTGCTATTAAGTTGTGTAAGATGGAGGTAGACAAAAACCTCTGAGGCATCTGCACCATAGATAGCCCCTTTGTTAGCCACCAGGAGGGAAGCAAGGGCAGTTACAGTACTGTAGGTCCAATATATAATGGAGGAAAGAGCTGTTGCTTCATGCTCACCTAAATCTATCTCACTAGCAGCTAGGGAGCAGTCCTGAAGGAACTTCTGGGAAAGCAACCACAGAAATGAAATATGTTTTTAGGCACACTGGCATGAAGGCCTGAATCTCCATTTTCTGCAGTTGCACGGTTTGACTTTTTGAAGCTCGTGTTTTTTGCCATACCTGAAGAAAGTGAATTTCATTCTTAGTTCAGAAACCACCAAATACAGCATACTGAAAGAGTAGCTAGCAATGTCAGTGGTATCCAGGATTTTTTCGTACGCAAACTGAGAACTTCTAATCCCAGGACAAATTTTTCACTAGTTCTCCTCAAATCTGTTCTACCTCTGAGTGAAACCCTGGGGTTGGTAAAAAGCTTATCAGTCATATTTTCTTTTTCAGAATTATTTGCCAAAAAGATTATAATAGATTATTTTATACAGATTGTGCATCACCACTCAGGAATGTAATTTTCCACCAGAAGACAAATAAAGACATGTTGTTTGACTATACTGATAGATTCTACATTGACAGACTTTTTTCCTGCTGTAGATCTGGTTTACTTTAGATTTGAGATTAATCCTTTTACAAGAGGCAGGAATGTGAAATTATAAAGAGGAAGGATTTGCTGCCACTTCTGACATTATTTATACTTATATGGCACTTACAAAGGTGAGGACATGCAGCAGCAAATTTTCTAAAATATTTTTCCTCAAATCTTACTTCTGTCATCATGTCAAAGTTAGCTCCGCTCAATCCATTCAACTGCCTTTTCAACATCAAAATTTTATATGAAAAAATAGTATATCTATTTACTGTATTAAATAAAATGCTGTATTAAAGACTCCTCTGCTCTACTGTCATCTTCAGTTTTCCTAAAAGCTCCGCATTACATTCACAGAAAATATTTTCTATTTCTCCAGTGTAAGACTGCAGTTGATTTTTCAAGTCTTAACAGGAAGATCTTGACTGTGATTGTAGGTGACACTAGCCTATAGTTGGTGAAATATCTTTCAGATTCATGTTTTTCAGGACATAATGTAACATTGGCTTCAGACAATGAAGTGGAGGTTCATTTTTTTTCTCCTTTTCAGGATTTGATTACCTTTTTTTGGGTTTTTTGGTTGGTTGGCTGCTTGGTTGGTTGGTTTGGGTTTTTTGTTTTGCTTTGACAGCACTGCCTCTTATTTATAGCCTTGGGTTTAAAACATTGTGCAGGAGAACCATTGGACCCTACTGTTTTACCTTCAGGAAACAATTTAACCACTCTCAGCTATTTACTGTATTATCAAATCTTCCTCTGTAACTTCATGGTCAGACAGAAAGAAGAACCAGCAAATCCCTCTTGGGGTGAGGAAATCAGACAGTAACAAAGTAGGGCATTATAATGATTTTGATTTTAAAAGAAAAAAGTACATATGTATGCACATGTATACACACAGATAAATGTGTATACAAATGCACACAAAATCTGTTAGGGCCATCTGGATTTCCAACATGGGAAATGGTTATTTTCTGGCTTTAGTCTTCTTTTGAGGCTCCCATCCTGTCGGTATGTCAGCTTTACTTACTTCTCCCATGGCCAGAACATGTTAGGTAACTCAACTGTCATACTTTTATTTTTAACCTCAGTTGCACTTTTTTTTTTTCGGTCTTACTTCTGTCTTAGGGATCTTTATAAAAGAGTGCACTTTTTTCTTCTCTTGAAAAAAAACAAACCAACAACATAACACACCTTATACATATTTTTACTTCATTTTGCTCTGTCTTCACCATTTCCAAATTTGTTTCTAAGTTCATTCAGGGTTTTGCCAAACTCATTTTTGTCTTCATACCTGGCGAAAGTCATGCCTTCTATAACAGTAAGAGGAAAAATAACAACAAACCTGTCTGCACAGAATCCAGGATGCAGTGTAAATCCATTTCCACTGATGTAAACTGACTTATCTCTCATGAGATGCCAGTTTTCTAAGGCTGTCATCACAGCAGCAATGTCAGGTTGCAAAGGGAGGTTTTGATGTAGGTTGAATGTCCGTCAGCTAGTGCAGAAAGTTTACATGCTGCTGAGCAAGCTTAAGAACTTGTTGTAGAGGACAAATCCCTTATTTGTTGTCTCATTTTTCACTTAATTCTACATAGGATTAATTTATTAATATTAATGTTACATTTGCATACTTTAAACGAAAAATAGCACATATATATGTATTATAAATCAGTTTATTAAGTCCTTTTACCAATAATTTTTGGTAATTCGCAGACTTTTTTAACATTTTCTGCTGTAGTGTAAAATCCTGTCATCCCTTGGTAGACTCTGAATATGTGTCTGCTATAATACAGTCTAATAGCTTTATTTATGACAGTCCTTTGGAGACTCCAGCAACTGTGTGCAGTCAGGATTGTTCAAGCCATTATAATATAAGATTGTATGACAGTGATTTGAACGGATAAAAGTTCTTTCATTTCCAAAAGAGAAATAAATTGTTAGATACTGTTTTGTAATGTATGAGGACAAATGTGTTCCTCTAGTCCCCCAGACACAGAGCTGTATTTTCTAAATCAACACAGTTGCAAAAAATAAAATGCATAGGGACTAAGAATGTTAGCACAGAAAAAGTACAGGAATCATCTATTTATTTATTTACTTATTTTGTAGCGTGAAACACTGTATATCAACTCAGGTACCCTAAAAATCCTTAAAAATATTTGAAGATATTCAACAGTTTAACCATGGAGGCATTTCTTCAATTTGTCTCCTTGAAAAATGTCTGAATCTTACGGAATTGGCTATTAAAGTCTACCCTGTGCAGTGTTAGTTCATTATTATATCTAAAGTTCACTTTGCAGTAGTCCTTCATTATAAATGTCATCCTTCACATCTTATCTACAAAAGTTCATTTTGACTAGAAATATGAAAGAGTATGGCTGTGCAACCCATTTTAAAACAGTTAATTGCTTCCAGTACTTCTAAAGTATACAAAACATTAAAAAAAAAAAAAAGTAGATATATTTAAAGATTTTCCCTGGAAGTTAAATTTAAAGTTGTCTGGTGCCGACAAAATTTTATAACCACAGATTTAAACATTTGAATAAACTTGGGAAAATTATTACCTTTCATGGTCATTGATCAAAAAAGCATCTTTGTTCAACAAAATGTGATTACGACCCTTTGAGGTCAGCACAGGCTTAAAGACTAATATTTATTTAAGGGTTTTGCTGATGTGAATCTTTCTGCAATTACCATTTCATGTGATTGTGTTAACAATGCACAGTAATGCTTGTTTGTTCAGGAAGAAATTTTGTGCTTACAGACTTGTAATACTTAAGAGAGAGAGAGAGTGTGGCGCTCACACAGTATTTATGCAACAGGATAGAAGTACCATTAAGTGCTATTGCTGTGTGGGGCAAGAGCATAAATAACATAGAAAAACACAATCTTGGTAGTAAGTGGTATCTGGCCATTTGTCTTAAAAGACTGACATTTCTGTTCTTAATTTATGTATTTTTTTAAAATTTCCTTGCATTTGTGTTCTGCACCCAAACTTAACTAAGCTAGTTTTTCTTGTATATCCATCTTTTTATATCATTTAGCCAGTAGCATATCATTGCAGTCTGCATGCTTTTCTAAGGAAGATCATATTATCAAGGAAATGTCGGGGTTGCAGCAAGAGAAAATTGAACGCACACACACACACACACAAATACATACACACACGTGAAAACAAAGCACAGTTGAGACTAGACATAGTCCAGTGATTGATATTTTAAGTTGCATGTGACACTCTTTCCTTGTTCTGCTGTACTGCATTTAGATATTGTATGCCTCTCCAGACATGCTATGCATAATTTTACATACCATCTGCTTTGCATGCCAGGTTCCATATGTACAATGTATAACCTAAACCCAATATTTTGATTGATTTGAGCTACAGTGGAGGCTTTTGTTCTTAAATTGTTGGATAGAAGAATATAGTCCTAAATAAATTATCCAATGAATATGTTCTAGGACTAACAAACAAGAAAATTTATTTTGAAAATGGTCTTAAAGGTGTAAGAATGACAAAATTTAGGTGACTTTCAAGAATCCCAGTAATGTTGCTTCCTAGATTCAAATACCAAGAGACCTGTAAATGCTTACTACCATTCACTTAACAACCATAGCAATACAAGGGCATAAACATGTTTCACAGTCAGGCAAGGGACAGCAAAAATAGTCTTGAAATACTCGTCCAAATAAAGATGAACAGCATTTACTCCTCAAAAAAGGATGAGGTTTATAAAGCTGCTAAAAGTGAGTAATGGTTATTCAGCATCATTTCCTGGAGTTTCCTGGTACTTCATTATCTGGCTTCATTCAACTCTAACTTAAATACTCAAATCTTATATATGCTTCACTTGCAGGTAAGCCTAAAAACCCTAAATTTCTATTTTGGAGATGCTATCCACAAGATCTGTTTGAATCTCCATATACACCTTTGAAGAAGAAGTACTGAAGCACCAAAATGAAAAAAAACACAGAATTTCAAACAATGGCTCTCAGACAAACCCAAAGATTTATTCAAATATGTATCTTCATTTTTAGAACTGCCAACTCTCTTCATTTAAGAAAGAGCATTGCTTTGGATCTTAAAAAAAGCACCATCATCACACTCCACCATACCCCCCAATAAAAAAAAATCCAAACCTCTTAATACTGAAGTAATTACCACGTTTTTCACATTCGACTTGAAATGGAAGTTTCATCAACAAAAATAGGTCGTGGCATTACAATGTGTTAGCAAACAGCAGATAGAATGGAGAATACAGGAAGCAACAAAGTAGCTCAAACAAAATTTTACTCCAGGTAATGTACCACAAAATATGTACCCTTCACTTCCATACATGGCACATGATAAAAGAAACATTTGAATTCACAGGAAAATCAGAAAGAAACCTGCAACATGACATTTTAAGAATGAGGTGTCTGTCTTGCCTATGGACTTGCAGGGAGAGAAGAGAGAATCAGTGAAGCATTTGTCCATTTTGCGGGTTTTTTTCCCGCTGTAACATGAACATCTTAATCTATTCACAGTTAAGTATTAGTGACACATTCAGTTCACTTCAATGACAATTCTACCAGATGCCTACAAATAAAGCTGAACAAGAGATGCAGCACTTCAAACTTTGTTTTTATATTTGCCTATTAACACAAACTTGTACTTAAACAGGAAACATCATTATTGGACCATAACTGAGAAAGGTTTTTTTCTTCTTGTATTGGGTTTTGTTAGCAGTGGGGGCTAAAGGAGTGCCTTCTGTGACAAGCTTCCAGAAGCTTCCCCTGTGTCCTACAGAGCCAATGCCAGCTCCAAGACAGACCCACCAGTGGCCAAGGCTGAGCACCATCAGCAGTGGTGGCAGCACCTCTGGGATAACAGATTTAAGAAGGGAGAGAAAGGCCCTGAGCAACAGAAACTGCAGCCAGAAACAGGAGTGAGTAATAGAAACTGCAGTCACAGAGAGGACCGAGAATATGTGAGAGCAATAGTTCTGCAGACACCAAGAGCAGTGCAGAAGGAAAGGGAGGAGGTGCTCCAGGTGCCAGAGCAGAGATTCCCCTGCAGCCCCTGGTGCAGACCATGGTGAGGCAGGATGTCCACCTGTAGCCCATGGAGGAGCCTGTGCCACAGCACATGGGTGCTCAAAGGAGGCTGTGACCCCTTGGGAAGCTCATGCTGGAGTGGGCTTCTGACAGGACCTGTGGCCCTGTGGAGAGAGGAGCTCACATTGGAGTTGTGTCCCTCTGTGGGGGACCCACACTGGAACAGTCTGCACCTGAAGGAGTGCACCTCGTGGAAGGGACCCACGCTGGAACAGCTCATGAAGAACTGTTGCCCATGGGAAGGATTTGCTGGAGAAGTTCATGGCGGACTGTCCCCTGTCCCCCATGGGATGGACACCACACCAAACCAGGGGAAGAGTGTGAGGAGTCCTCCTCCTGAGGAAGAAGCAGCAGAGACAACATGTGAACTGACCACAACGCTGATTCCCCACCCCCTGAACCACTGGTGGGGAGGAGGTAGATAACTAGGGTGTGAAGTCAAGCCTGGGAAGAAGAATGGACAGGGGAGGGAGGAGGTTGAGAGGGGAAGGGTGGAAGCTTAAGATTTAGCTTTTATTTCTTGTTTTCCTACTCTGGTAATAAATTAAACAAATTTTCCCAAGTTGAGTCTGTTTTGCATGTGACAGTAACTGCTGAGTGATTCCCCTGACCTCATCTCAACCCATGAGCTTTTTGTTACATTTTCTCTTCCCTGTTCAGCTGAGGAGGAGAGTGATAACACAATTTTGGTGAGTTCCTGGCATTCAGCCAGAGCCACCCCAACACACCTATCAATGTAATAGTCACATTGTTCACGAAGTATGGGCATATTTCTGATACTTGACAAGTTTTTGACCAAATTCAGCATATGGGGGGCTTGGGGGCTCTTTCAACACTCAGGTCTGAAAAAAAAAAAAAAAAAAAAAAACACACTTTCCTTTTTAAGGTGTTCCAAGCAGCTGAGAGTGGTTAGTCAGGTTAAAGGAATAAGTCTAGCTTTTGCCATTTGAATATCAATATCTGTGTTTGGTGCTTCATTATATATCTGACTGCTCCCAATCTAAATACTGCACTGAACAGAGGACATTCTGTGAACTAGAACTTCCATTTGCTAATGGAATTTTTTTTTGCATAAAATCTTCTTTGTAATCCATATGAATATAGGCATTTTAATTATTAATCAGAAGCATTCTTTCTTATTTGTATCTGTGCTGTGAAAGAGTTGGATAAAATGGGATAAAAAATTAATGTACATTTAGATTTTTCTCCTCTCTAGAGAGAGGGTGTTCATGAGTTAAATGCTTATGCAACACCTTTCCTTACAAACTGTACTACAGTTCTCTTGTTACTTCTCTATTGAGCTTTTCTGGGCCTGATCCACATGCCACTGAAGTCAATGAGAGCCCATCTAATTGTCTCAGTGGGCTCCCTCTGCTTACAACTTTTTAGTGAGAAAAAAAGATACACAGCACTGGAAAAGTATAAGTTACTAAGTAATACGTTATAATGTCTGTGGGTAAAACAATTGGATTGAGCCCACTTGATATGCAACACATCAAGACATCATTCTGGTATTTCTCCAGTGCAAAGTGGCAATGAAAATCTAGAAGACATTTCTGACACAGTGCTGCTAAAACTCTTTGGTTAAAAAGCTAGCTTCTGAAATGAAGTTTCTTTTATACATCTCTTTCACTTTGCCATCTTTCCACCTTCTGCCCAGTCCCTTTCATTCCGTATTGACCGTAACTGTCTTCCTCTGAAGTCAGTCGGGAGTTTTGCCATTGACTTCAATAGCAGAGTTATCATACTCAGGATGCGAAACACAGTGAGAAGAGATCATTGTCAAAATACACACAATAAAAGTAAGAAAAACTATTTCAATGATTTACCAAAGTCCACTTAAAAATCGCCAGCAATTGTGAGCTTTTATATGCGTTTCCCACAAATCACACCAGGCAGTCTAGGAGAACAAAAAGCCCCTTGCCCGGTGTCCCTGGCATTCGGTAGCCGGAGCTGAGCTCCTGCCTGAGCGGAGTTAGCCGTGCGCAAAACCGAGCTGAGCGGAGCCACCCGCTAATTGATAGCAAACATTTTGCAAACATTACGCTTCCCTAAGGGACAAGCGTTTTCCCACCGGAGCCCTCTGCAGCGCAGGAGGACAGAGCATGCAGGACGGGGAGCGGGCAGGGGAGCCGCGGGCACCCTCTCGCTGCGATGCCGGGGCACCGGCCGGGGCTCCGCTCTGCTCCCCACGCCCCGGTGCGCAGCACCCTGCGTGCTCCCCTCCGCAGGTGAGGCGCCCGGCGGAGCTCCGTCTCCGTGTCCGATTGGTGGCACCGCGGCGCCCGAAACACCGGACCGCGCTGGCAGCCCCTGGAGACGCGGCCAAAACCGAGGAGTAGCAGCGGACAGTCCCCGGGGCACCGTGCCCTCCGTGCCCCGGTCCCGGCACGGCGTGGAGCAGAGCCGCCAAGGAGGGAGCCTCAAGCGTGGCAGAGCACCCTCCACACCTTACCCGCCCCCGGGGGACCCCGGCGAGGCGCGGAGCCCCAGGCGGGCTGCGCGACGTTGCGCTGTGCTGTTCGGCAGCCTGGGCAGCTCGGCAGAGTCAGTGAGTGAGTGCCTCCGTGCGTGACGGCGTGTGCGTGTGTGCGCGATGCTGGACACAAGCGAAGGGAGACTCAGGAACGGAAGGGCGGTGGGAAGCGGCGGGG
>VZTH01011723.1:13400-86491 GCA_013397815.1 Aleadryas rufinucha
CCCTCCACACCTTACCCGCCCCCGGGGGACCCCGGCGAGGCGCGGAGCCCCGTACTCACCGCGGTGCTGCAGGCAGCAACCCGCAGCGCAGGCGAAGCGCCCCCGCCCCGGCCGGTGCCCGCTGCGGTGCACAGACCCCGTCCCTCGGCGCCCACATCCAAGCCCCGGCCGCGCAGCTAAAAGTCCTTCTGAGGAGCACCCGGAGAGCCCCGCCGCCTCCTGCTTCGGATCGCTGTCACCTCCCCTCCCCTCGCCCCCCCGCCCTGCGCCCCCCCGGCGGGCGGCAGCGGTATAAGCAGTCCCTAACACCTCACATCACGCACCGGCNCTGCCACACGCACCGCCGGGGGAATGGGGGGAGCAGGGGGAGGGATTAAAAATAATGGTAATAAAAAAAGCCCAATCACGAGGAAAGAAAAGAAAAAACGGCAAAACTCTGTCTCTACTTCCCGGCCGAGGTTTGAGCCCCCCGCCCTAGAGCGGCGGTCCCGCGGCAGCGGCGCGCTCCCGCCGCGCCGGGAGCCGTCACCGCCCGCGGTGCAGCACGGCAGAAGCTGCCGCTGCCGGTAGCGCCCAGATGAGAGCCGGAGCCGCTCCCCGCGCACGGAGGAGCCTCCCTCTTTCCCTCCCTCCCTCCTTCCCTCCCTTTTTTCCCTCCTTCCCTCCCTCTCTCTCTCTCCCAGTCCGCTAAGGCAGGCAACGCAGCCAGGTGCTGTCGGCTCGCCCTGCAGCCGAGGGAAGAGCCGGGCAGGGCCCTCCGCCGGCGCTGGCTCCTCCGCGGGAAGCGGCTGGGCTCCAGCCAGTCATTGAGGTGTGCTGGGAGGCTGCCGCCGCCGGGACGCGGCTGGAGGGGGAGAAGCGAGGGGCGCAGAGGGGAAGTCGGCTGCCCCCAAGAGCGGCCGGCGGGGCCCAGAAGCCACAGCGGAGGAATGAAACAGCAGCGGGGAGGGCCCGCCTCTGCCGGGCAGCGGTGCAGTGCCCCAGCGCATCCCTGCAAACGCCGCTCCCCCGCTCGGCCTCTCACCTCCTGCCCGAGCGGAGTGACCCGCTGGAGGGGACCGAGGACGCTGCATCATTACTGCTGGATGTTTTGGGGGAGGAGGGGGGATCAATCGGAGAACGGAGGGAGGGCATGACTATAAGAATCAAACGGAAAGGGGGAAAAAAAGCAAAGCGCACACTAAAAAAAGCCCGTCCTCGGGAGAGAAATCAAAAATAGCCACAACAGCATTGAAAGTTGCTCGCTTAGTGATTTGCATTATAACGCTGCCGCTGCTACTTGGCTCCTCCAACAGTGTGCCCAAGGAATATGCAAGATGGGAGAGGGGGAGCTATATACTTTTTCTGTGATCTCTCTCTCTTTAAAAAAACCCAAAACCCAACCAATCACACCCCTCCCACGCCACTCCTTTGGTGGAGAGGTGGCTCCAGGTGGTCGTTTCGGAGTCCCAAGTGGAGTTTCCTGGGGAAAAGGGGTGTGTACAGGGCCCATGAGAGTGCTCCTCTGGCGTTTTGGGTCGTCGAGTTTGGCAGCCCGGGGAGAGAGGGCAGCGGGCGCTGATGCCCGGCCGCAGGGATGCCAGGGAGTGCCCGGCGGCAGCTAACGGGGGCAGCGCCCTATCCCGGGGAACTGGGAGCGCGGGAGGCCCCCGCCTGCTTCCCTTAGCTCCTCCCGCCGTGCGATCCGAGATCAGTGATAAGTGGCTCTGTTTTCGGGGTAAAAAAAAATTTAAAAGGAAAAAAAGACTGGATAAAACCTATTTTTTCTTTATCAACGGTTCATGCCCTGATTAAAAAACTAGCACCAAATCTTAACCCAGATTATGCAGTTAAATGTATCGAGCCGGCGGCAGCGTGGCTGTTTGCCAGACCTATGATCCATTAACCTCTTTAGCTCATTGTTGGCAGGCAACAATAGCACACGATTAAATTCTTACATCTTAAAGACAAGCCATTTTCTTTTCACAGTAAACTCCCCTCTCCTATGCTGCAATTAAAAATACGGTACCAACAATAAAAATTATAAGAAAGAAATAAGACTGTGAGTTTTTAGCTACTTTGTGTTCATTTTAGGGACAAAAACATTGTACTACACTTAAGGCAATATGTATAAAGGTAGACAGAGGCATATTAAAAATTCTTATTTTTAAGAAGAATTTTGGATAATTTTACCTTCACCACTGGATTAAATACTACTTAGATTGCCTGTCATTCAAAGTTTTAGTTCCAGTTCTTTTTACAGAGAGAAACCAAGCTAAGCCCTACATAATCAAAATAAGAGAATGAAAATAGGATATAGGGCCTTTTTTTCCCTTTCATGTGTTATAAATATACATACACATATATGCCCTTTAATCAAAAAACATTCTGTGTGAAGCTGTATATTCATACATAAATGTTTGTGCATATATACATGCTCTGTCTATATATAACTATTATATAAATAACATATTTCAAAATAATTTGAAAATTAGAAAAAAAAAGAGGCAAAGCTAAAACCACAACTCTCAGCCTCCTGCGGAGTGCTATAAAAAAGTGCTACCACTTGGAGGAGAAGTCATAGAATCACTGATACAGAAAGAATATGAAAGTTATACCTTACACCTTATTCTTTACACAAATAACTTAGGTAATAGAAATACATCAGTGGAAAAAAAAAAAAAAGAAGGAAGTATGCAATGTTTTCTACATTTCTCTTTTTTGTGTAGGACATTAGGTTGTGGTCCTAATAGCCAAAATATTTGTTTTGGAAAGTTTGTATTCATAGAAGTTGAATCTGTCACTGATAAATCAAGCTGTCTCTCAGGGAGTGGAGGATAGATAGTATGTGCAAAAGGGATGACTGATCCCATGAGGATCTGGGGAAAAAGAATGGGAAATGTGATGGGGATGGGCAGTAGGGCTAGCTGGGTGACAATGGTGAATTCAAGAAGCTTGTATGTTACAAAGGTAGCTGGGCCTGTAAACAAATGCAACCTCATATGGAGGAGATAGCCGGGAAGAAGACTTTTATTCCTTTTGCCAAGGTCAGGCTCAGTTGTAAAACACATCCTACTGCTCATCAGAGAATGAAGAGTGTAACATCTGCATCCTCTCAAGGCCTCCACACATTGGAGGTCTTCTAAATCCTCTGTGGTTTAGGAAAAGTCCTCTCAAGAACACCAAACATGAGACTCTGGGAAATGATAAAAGATCTAAGTTCACAGGACTCACCCTCTTGAGGAAAGTTTCAGTGGTGTATTTTTTTTCATCTTAACAAGTTCCTCAGATATAGTCAGCTGGCATCATTCTGTCCTAGCCCAAAGAGAGAAAGACCCAAGGCTCTTTATTGGCTATTTAATCCAAGAAAATGTAGCCTTGATCCCATTTTCATTAAGATCAGTAATAAAATTAAGAAGTGACTGCTACATTAGCAGAAAGTTTTGAGTGTGTGAGACTGCCTGGTTTCAAGAGCAGATGTTAGGGATGGGAAAGAGACATAAATCTACACTATAGTGTTAAATTTAGGCTGTATTTCCACCTGTTGCAGCAAGAGTAGTCATTAATGAATGAGTGATTATTGCTACTGTGGTTAATACGTTAAATGATTGAAAGCAGATATATTTTAGCTGGTTGCTTTTTTTCTCTGTTTTCTTCACTAAATCCAAAGTGTTTTCTCCTTAAGAGCTGTCTACTGTAGCAGGGGAAAGGTATAAGATAGCACACACACTGGTCCATCTTTGCATATGTTGTGTGGGATAATCACACTGACATTAGCTGAAGTAAAACTGTGAAGTTTCTGTCTATCCAAAATTCCCAACTTTTATGTGGTATAAAAGTAACAGATATTTGGTAGCCATAATTTTAAGGAAATAGAAAATTGAGACTTCTGTTCTTTAATAAAGTTCTCTTTTTTTTTTTTTTGTATCTTTTTCTACTACAGAGCCTACTATCCAACAGCTTTATTGTATTCATTTCCAGTACCGTAACTTGAAGAAATACATACCATTTAGTACAAACTGGTGTTGATGATAAATAACAAGCAAAACTTGTTCTCTGCAAAATTAGATAAAAATGGCAAGATTGAAATGCCCAGCTGTTGCACTTCGACATGAAAAGAACCACGCAGACTCAGCTCTGTCAGGACAGGACGACGACGACCCCGGGCCGGGGCTCGACACCCCAAGCTAGTTTATTTATATGTTCTTAGAAACCACCGTGGCTTGGAGGATGATGTTACCACCCCTCAATCACACTGGTCAAAGGAAAAATCCATCAAACCTCTCCGCCTTAGGAGAAGGAATACAAACAAACTGGAACGGTTAGCAAAATATGGCTATGTTTACTGAAAGTGCGTGAGAATTCTATTACAGAAATGAAAAACATCGAAGGACTGTAAAACTCAGGGCGACACCCAGCCTTTATTACACTTGCTATATGGCTGCATTGGTTTGCAATCTCATTAACAACTTGAAACTGAGTGAGGTTTTGACACTCAAGATTTTCTAAGTAAGTCAAAATGACAGAGAAAATGCTGCAGATTGGTACAGGATGTCTACTCTTCTCTACATAACATTATGGAATCAAGATTTTTAGTTTAAATTTCAAGTTTCACTAATAGTTCTGGAAATTGAACTAGAGTGTTTCTTTACTTTTTAAACATCTGGCCTGTCATAAATGTGTGTTTTATATAATTGTCTCCCAAATTTTCAAACTTGCATTCTATTCCATGTGAAGATGGCCATATGCCAGCTCTTTTTTAACTTATGGCAGGTTGACTTACTTTTTGAAAAAAAAAAAGTGCTTTTCAAGAACTTTGTAAAAACTTTGGATGTTTAAAACTTACAGGATTATGTAAACTTGTGCATTCAAATAATAGATTTCTTAAAAATTATAACACGTTTGTCTGTTAGGTTGGAATTTGCCTTCATAACCCATTAAAACTATGCTTCACTGAATCAGTAAATACTATATGTTTGAGCTGTCTGCATATTATTGACTTTTCTGGTTTCTGCAAAGCATTACATCAGAAGTCCCTTCCCCCCTTTGTTTTCATACCAGAAAAATCAATTCAAATCTTAGATATACAAAGCAACAAAGGTAATCTAACCTTGATATATTTTGGAATTTATACGATCTCCTTCTTTATTTTGTTGAAGCTCTGATTTGCAGGCTTATCTTCAGCACCTGAGTTTTGACAACTCTTTCTGAATATATAGGAAAACACACTAAACAATAATAGGCTGAGAGGCAGCTTATTTAAAATCATAGGGGAACGTGACTAGCATGTTAAGGAGAGACTTTCATTTTGGGGAAAAAAAATTTGAAGATACTAGGCTTAGAATCAAATTCTGCTTTCAAATGTCCATGCATGATTCCCTTTAGGAAGAAAAAAAGATTATATGCAAAGGCATAACATTAATTTTAATGGAAGATCTATGGATATGTGCAGAGCTATTTGGTCATTGGGCACCCGCACTAGTCATCATTTTCACAGAGGTTTATGATGGTTTTTCTACTCTGTTCAGTTCAAAACTAACTTACAAGGCCTACTGACTCTTGTTTTCCATTCAGATAGGTATTGACAAAAAAGCTGAGGTTTGCACATAAGGGGAATAATTCTAAACAATTTTGCTGCTCATTCCATGTTTCTTCCTGACACTTACACTGCTTTCAGCTTACTAAAAGTTTGCTAAACTTCATTGATTCAACCTGAAATTCTGTGTGCTGGAGTTCCATCTCAGGCTGCTTGTTTTTAGCATAACCAACCAAAATGGCTCAGCTATGCCTGAGAATGAGATTGAGGGACAATATTTTGTTTTATTTCTTGCTAATGTATTCATTGTAAGGCTTGTTTTTCTAAGAACTCTAGCACCTTCAGGTAACGGAGAAGAGACTTACAAGTTGGCAGGTTTTAGTTGAAGATGACCTGGTATCTCCATGAAAATTCATTTACATTTATCCAGTTCATGAACATTTAGAAGCTCAGTTGACACATGTTAAATAGCAGTTTGTTAGAGTTATGAAATTAAATGCATATTTTTAGCTGTTCTCCACCCAGGTGCCTCCAGAAGTGGCCTGGAATTCTCTCTCAATGCTGTTGCTCTTAAGCAAGAGGGTCTGTTTTCCCTGTTCTTCATTTTGTTTAGAGCCCAAGCTGCACTGAGAGGTAGGCTGTTTCAATTAAATGCTGGAATGCAAGAAGTCTTCCCTGGATTTCTTGGGACTGGGAAGCTGGCAAAGATGAAGTGACAGGGATTTCAATATAAAAGTATGGGAGAAAGTTCTGAGACCTGGGACGAAGTGGTAAGGAAGAGACTGAATTCAGATGACTAACTGGTAGGTGCAGAAAAGGAGCATGGGAGGAGACAACGGATCTGCCTGTGTGGCAGTCAGATGGGAAAACTATGTGAGAAGCTTATAATTTTGGATATGCTGATAAGGAAAAAGAAAAAATCAAAATACTGAAGACCGTAGCTTCTTCACAGAAAAGTCAGGTGGAAACAAGCCAGTGAAGATGTGAAGATGTGAATGAAGTCACAGAAGTGGGGGAGAGAGAGACAGAGAACTGGAATAAGACATAAAAGCAGGAGAAGAGACAGAAAAGTCTGTAGTACTGGAGCATACTGCCATGCAGATCTTGGAAATGAACCAACCATCTCAAACCTCAGCATTTCTCTGTTATCAGTAAATATCTGTGAAACCTGTTGGCAAAGTGTGCTCCTCACTCTCCTCTGGTGCTGCTCCACAAAAGGGGTGACCATCTGTTGCCATTGTCAAGCCTGACAGTAGCTCTACGGGCAGAAACATACCCTGCAGGTCTAACTTCCCAATCTCAATGATGAATCTTGTTGGTATCAGGCCACTTTTTGAGATACTTGTGTTCATTCTTCTTTGAAGAATAGAAAAGGAAATGGAAAGGAAGAAAAAGAGAAGAAGAAAAATGAAAGGGAAGAAGGGAATCCTTTAATTCTTATCACAGTAAAATACTGCTGTCATGTATTGGGCAACATTAGAACTAAGTTTGCCTTTACTAACTCTACTCAACTTCTTCCCTATTTGTGGATATACATTATAACACAGTATAAAACTGCAAAAACATATACTGTTTTTTCTTTCATCAGCACTGGATATCACTGCAGAAGATGAGTCCTGCTTAATGACTAGCAGGTGTATAATGCTTTATTTTATTTTCATTGGCCTTTGGGCAGATCAGACACTTTTTGCCAATTTATTTAAACTCTACTGAGAAAAAATATTAATTGTCTTTTCTGAGGTTTTTCTCTGAAACCAGTCAATATGACATCTGCATACCTCACGAATTATTAATTTACTTTCACGGTGCTTCCACCATTCCCATTGCAGAGATGAGAACTGAGACATAACGAATTAAAGCATGAGTATCCACCATTTTTGAGTGTAAACATAAATTACCTAGAAATTTTCATTTTACTCTTTGAAAGGTTATTGTGCGCTCACTTCAGCTGACAGAGGAACACTTCTACGAATGAGACCCAGGCTTTAAGTAGGGCATTCAAAACCGAAATACTCATAACTTTTGAGAAGTAGGTGACCAGAAAATTTTTGGTTAATTTTCTAGCTTATGGCTAGACTTTTCTAGCACTACAAGGGGATAATATTCCACATTTCATGTCACCATTCTAATGGTTTAAGAATGAAACATTAATTGAAATGCATACTGAAGCTTCTTTCACTGTATATGCTCTAAAGATAGTAATAAAAGGCAGTGAGAACGAAGATGACAGCATTGTTATAAAACTCATCCCACTTTATTCCCAGAGGTGATGATGAGAGGTCCTGCAGAAACAAAAGATATTTTCACAATCTGTGTGCAAGCTACACTGGAAACCCACTTATGCTTTGGACTGAGGTTGTAACTGAGCGTAGGTTCTTCAAGCATAGTGAAACTCTAAATCCCAGAATAATCTGCTGCTGAAAAGTTTGCTGAACACTTATTTTTGAGCCAAACTGGAAAAGTTTGTCTACTGTCTAGAAGTGCCTGTAAAATTTCCAGCTTTGAAATTGACAGCCTACTTCACTTTTGGTGCTGTCATCTCATTTTTTTGAACACTGAAGTTATTGCACTTATAGGAGGAGAAAGGATCCAAGCAGAACTAGAGGAGAGGGAAATTGCTTGGAATTGCTGGGGGCTGGAAGCATTTTCTTCTCTCTCAACATTTTCTAACAACAGCAATACCAGGATAACCTTTCCTGTTTTCTGGTTTGGAATGAGCATTGAAGAAAAAGTAAAATATGACCATTTCTTCCTTTACTGTCCGCAATAAGAAACTTCTCTTGCTAAATTATGTCTTCAGGGAATTTCAGTGGGATATAAAATGTTGCAGTTGTTTTCATACCCATTTTTGAAGGAACATGGAAAACAAATCCCTTCACTTTAACAAGGATTAATTGATATACAATAGGATGGGGGGAGGGGGGGTAAATTTCTTTGCTAAAATCTACGTGTGGGGACTTCTATTTGTGTGAGATTTTGTAAAAATCACCCAGTGACTATTTCCTCTGAACTGATATCTTTTTGGTTAAGATCTTTTTGGGAAGGAGTTGCTTTGCTAGATAAATAACCATCTGATTGATCTGTAATCCAGAACTAGGTTAGTTAAGGTTGGGCTTGTGGAGGATAAAATTGAAAGCCCTGTTTTTTTCAAAATATCTGTAACCATCATCAGTTTTCTAAGTTACTAGTTCTTTTGAAGCCATACTACAGACTGCTATTCTGAACTTTGACTGATCCAGGTGCCAACTTGAATCCCCAGATCTCATTCACAGTGGAGAGGTGCTGCAGAGATGAGGCCTCTTTTCTTCACAGAATTCAGAAAATCCATCGTGCACATCTCGGGCTCTCTTCTTGCTGATGTGTTTTCCTCCTTGAACTGTTGATCCACAACAAGGTTTGTACAATGGAAACGGCTGAATTTCTTTAACTCAGACTCTAGGTTTTTGGAAAAAAACCCCAGTAAATATATACAAGCGTGTGTTGAATAATGTATTTCAAGTGCTGCCTGTGAGAATGACTGTTTACATTTACTGACATATTTAACAGATTTTTTTGGGAAAAAATCCAAACACTTATAATCAGATGCTTAGTAAGTTTAAATTTCATGAAAGATGTAGCTGGAAAAACTAGAGAGAGATAAGTGGCAACTGTATTGCAGGTGACATCCTGTAAATTGGACAAAGTCCTTTTAGGGACTTCCATATTTAGAAGCTGATGTACAAATTAATTTTAATCTTTCAGGTCCAGCTTTGGTAATCTGGTCTTTCCTTTTATTCAATTTTTTCATAAGAGACACACACCAATAAGTATATGGGTTCCATCTCTATACATTTAGGTATTACAGAATTGTATATTACACTTTCAGAGTCACTTAGAAGCACTGGTGCACCTGAAATCTTGCTGGTGAGAGTGGAAGGAACATGTGTCATGTATCCCATTTCCTCCCTTACTCAATGTGCAGGTTTGAAAGCAAACCAGTGAGNCATATGCCAAATAATCCCGTTCATAAAGGGCTACAAATACCTCTTTCAAAAACTTTCTTGCTGTGTAATATAACTGAAAAAAACACTGTAAAATTTGCTTGGTGTAATGGCTAGAAGCTTTTTCAATTTCCACTTCAGCACATTTATGTCCACCTAGAATGTTATCTGTTTCAGTATTATGATTTAATTAGCTCTTTCTTCTTTATCCACTGATGTATTTATGGAGCTCGATCATCTCTGTCTGCTTCATTTTTCTTTGTATTTTCCTACCAAAAAAACAGTTTCAGGGTCATCCCTAAAACTGGTCCTTTTCTCCTGTTTCCTTCCATGAGCTTCTCTCTAAGTTTTCTCTTTCAAGGTTACCTTCCTGACTAGAAATCTCAATGCTGTACTGCAGTTCAGGTTTAACCAGGGCCTGGTGCAATGATGCCAGCGCTTGCCTGTCTCTGACAGATTCACCTTTTACAATGTTTTCAGTTTCTGTTTGAGATTTTTATGCTGCGTCACACTGTCGGTTCATTCATTGAGAAACTGACTGTCACATCCCATTTCTACAAAACATTTCTATCTGATAAGCCTCCAGCATACCAGAGAACTTTTTATTATTAGCTCCATGTGCATGACCTTGCATTTCAATCTACTCCTATTTCTGTTCATCCACATCTTTTGGTATTCGTTTCTGATCTCCTCTGTCCTACCTTCCCCATGCTTGGTTTATCATTATGGATCTAAACCTGTGCCTGATTGAAAACAATAAACCAGATGAATTCCTGGAGTGTGTTCTGCAGAACTTGACTAGGAACCACCTTGATGCTACTGTCTGAAACCTTTGTATGCTGCTGCTATCCCTGCAAACGCATCTTTGCCAATTGTATAATTTCTATCTTAATTGTAATCCCTTTTCCAGATATATTAATAGTATATCGTGCTAAAATATCAAATACACCTAGCCAATGACTTAATAGAAAAATCCACTACAATATCTGGGGAAAAAAAGTTACCTTGTCAAATAAATACATGGATAAAGAAAAAATATCTCATAGTAGTTCTTTAGGAGAGAAGGAATGGTTGTCACGTTGTTTTTATTGCCATGAGAATGCTTTTTCAGCTGCTTGAAAAAACCAAACCAAATAAACCACTGGATCTATTTGTGGCTGCTTAAATATTCATACAAAACTCTACTATTTGGATGCTAGAATAGGTAAATACTAAATGATATGTGGAATTTTATGAAATCGAGGTGATCTTTTCTAGTTTTCTGTCTGTGAATGACTGTAACTTTCTCAAAAACTTACCTTTGGAACTGAATTTTTCAATGAGTTAGATGACCCCAAGTTCTTTCACTGAAATCCGAGGGTGATTTTCTCTCTGATTGCATTGGAATCAAAATCAATTAGCAGTAATAAGTAAGGCACTATTTGCAAAAGTGACCAAATCAAAATGTGTCTCACCATAAGTGAGAGATAGTAGTCCAGGAAAGGATTAATTTCCTCAGGCATTTAATAAAAAGACCAGTTGACTCTTGTTAAATTTTGAAGAGCTCTAAGGCAGTGGTGACACAAAGAATTAAAAAAAGTCATATAATTAGTTCCAAGAATTGGTCTACAATATGCAGTAACATCATAAATATTTTCTGAAGTCCTGTGAGAAGGATTACTATGGCGGACAGTGATTATACAATGTTCCCATAAGATCTTTTTCACAGTTAATTATGCATCTCAGAACACACTTTTCATATAACAAAGGGTATATGTTGTTTCCTACCCATTTCCATTATGTTTTCTGTCAACATAATTCATATATCTGTATTTCACTTGTGACTGTTCATATATATTGCATAGAGTTTGAAATGGATTATTAAAACATTCATGTACTTTGTATAATTTCTTTTGTACACAGCTGTGTGAACTGCCAGCATTACCAAATCTTGAAGTGTTTTCTTTTTTCCACAGCTCAAGCTCTCTTTTTTAGCTTTATATATATATTTCCCACAGAGAAACAAATGTTCTCATATTCAGCCTAAATAAGCCTTTTAGCAGGCATAAGTTTTGCTTATTCTTGTCAGAGCAAAATTAGATATTAATCCAGTGCCAAACAGAGTTTACAAGAAAGAAATTCAGACGCCAGATTGCAAAGTGCTTTTAAGTACTCCTGCACTATTTCCTTACAGAGATTGGTCTCAACACTCTGACGGGGAAGAGCTATAGAACGCACTGTGGAAATGTGGAGAATATTTCTTCCCTGTTAATTTATTATGGTGAATTGGCATAATGAAGGATGACAAATAGGTCTTTTCTTTTTCATCCTCACGGCGCTTCCCATTAAAATGTGAAAATTTTCTGTATGAGCATCAAGAGTAACGCATTTAATTACACAAAAGCCGTGCGTCATATGTTGAGAATGTAATAGGAAGAGCAATGGAAAATGTACTGCTGAGTAAAGTGTTAAAGGAGCCTACACTTTAAAAGCAAGCCTCTGTGGTGTTTGAAATCATTGAGAAAAATAATATTTATTCTTCTAAAAGGTGCAAAAATTAGATAAAGACTTTGAGTTTTTTTTCTATCCCGTAGGATTGAACTTTTTGCCGTCATTACAGATTAGAGATTGGTGTGCTGAAATATCCATACCTAATATTTAACCATAATATATTCTGTGTAATATAGTAGTATATAATAATACTTTGTTGATAATATGTGTACACTGTTCATTGTTCTCAATATGCATATAAAATATTCCTGCATTCTAGTAAAGACATAGTAAAATACATCAATTCAAATCTTCACTGAATTTGATGAAAGTAAAATGGACATAAATTTAGTCTTGCTTATTTTAATTCCTGTCTAGAAGCTCACTATGAAACTTCATAATTTGCCATGTTACTTGTAAGGAAAAGTGACAGCCATTAGCATTGCTTGTTCAGTAAAAAAACAGGTTCATATTAATAAATTATAGTAAAAGAAAGCACAGTTTTTTCATGCTATATGCAGTTATAGATATTTTATATCTTGATCTCTGTCTTTTATCAGCAAGCCAAGTAGAAATAAAGTCAAAATATAGTGAAGATTTCAATAGTTAAAGCACAGTTAGTAGTGTTAAATATAACATCTTCTTAATTGATTTCATTAAGCATGGTGCAATTTTTATTGTATTTTTTATTGTAATTTTTATTTATAGCCAACTGGAAGTGAAAATTACCATACATAATGCAACAAAGCTAAATCTCTATGAACTTTGAAATAAATGCAGTATTGAAAAACCCAATAAATAAATTAAATGTCCTCCTCATCTGCAGTTTATATGCCTCTGCATGACAGCATTTCCATATGTTTCAATTTCTTTTCCTTGCTTTTATTAATATGTCAAAGAATAAGAAAACAAAATTGGTTGCTTGTGTGGTTGGTTAGTTTTCTTCTTTACCTAAGCAAAGGTTTTTGTAGAGGGCACTGGGACTTCAGGAAACACACCTACTTGTGACTTAGTGAGCTCACTAAAGAGCCACTGAGTCTACAATCCTCTTAGGCCATTTTTTGTAGAGAAATTTTGGTAGGATGCATGAAGCAATATTAATTTGTTGTGTATATGGAGAATTTTTGCCGCAGATTCAGGAGTTTTTATTCTTCCAGATTATTTCTAGCGATTATGTTTTGCTTCACTGACAAGGGAAGAGCAGCTGTATTGCAGTGACAACATTACAAACATGAGCCCAACTTTCATTGCTGCCGTAATCTAAACAGATGTGTTCACAGGTCTTGCTAACAGCCTGATTTGTATCTGAAAGCATTTTCTCTTCCATCATGTTCCTTCCCTCTGCTTTGTCTTGTTTAAAGACTCTCATAATTGTAAGGTTTATAGGGCACTACTACTTCCCAGACTAGTTAACTTAAATGAAACCGAAGTTAATGTGACAACACTTGCAAACCAAGTGTCATTTAAATACCTTTTCTTTTACTCCTTGCATGCACAAGCTTACACAGGATTTAAAGTACTACCTGGATGCCTGTCTTGCAAGTACACAAACACCTGAAATGCTTTATTTGATATAATAAAATTACCTCTTCTCAAAGAATCAAGCTGTTAGAAAGCTTTACTGTCCATCAGGATCCATTGGCACAGAAGTTTATCAGAGTGTGGAAGGTTTGGCTGAGCAAAAATAAAGTAATTTAATAGGTCTAAAGCCCCTGTTTTCTTCTGGTAGTTATTTCTTTGCAGAAAGGAACCTTTTTCTATTTTATTGTTCAGGGTCCTATATTTAAAGTGCTTTGTCATGCATATCTGCTATAAGAACTCTGTTTTGAGTGCTGACCCTTTGCAGTTCATAAATCTTTTGGATTTATGTTATAATTTTATTTGAAGTCATCACACAGATTGATATATTTTGGCTTAATGCAATTTAATGATACAAATCCTTTAGATCACTTGTTCTTATTCACTTCTTTCATGTGTCCACATCATTTTTTGGTGCCTACACTTAACGATTTTCACTGGATCTGAGTATATTAAGTGAATGTACTGCTACATAACAGCAGGAGTGTATCTGAATGGCTTTAGCCATCTCTCTCTAAAATGCAGGTATCAGATTCATGCCATCAAACCACAGACAGCATTTGAGGTCAAGCAAGTGTGTGAAGGTCAGAAAAATGGAGGTTACAAACCCAAGGAGATTGGGATGACCCAGCCTTACCTACCCCTGTGGAGCCACACAGTCAGGGAGATGTGAGTGCTGAGGGAAGCAGTCAGTTATGGATGACTGTGAATGAAGACAGCTCATTCGAAAGGGCTGCTGATGACACCTCGTGAGTAGGGTGCTCTTCACTGAATGGAAAAACCCTGTTGTTATGAAAGAGGGCTGTGTGTGTTGTCCAGTGCTTGTGAGGCTGAGGGGAACCCTGCCAGCAGGGTGAGGGCTGAGGGGGTGAGCTGAGGCACTCGAGCAGCCAAAGGTGAGGATGTTGGCACAGCCTGATAAGGCACTGCTCAGCTGAGAGAGGCTGACAGAGAGCACCTGGGAGCAAAATTCTGCATTTGTCATCCATGTAACAGAGCAGTGGTTTTGTCCCCACTGTTTCTTGACAAGTTAACAACCAATACTGAATGGGTTTATTCTGTGTAATTAGCACAAAGAATGAAGGGTATTAATTCAGCAGCGTGTACTTATATCATGAGATATATTGAGCTCAGGCAGAAAGGATGGTGTGGGAAATCACTGATACCCTTGAACACACAGCAGATACCTAACCCCTCCTGTCCAAAAGGCCAGGCAGCTGCTGCTGCCAGATCAAACAAATCAGAGTTTTCTCTTGCAGCCTGAATTCAGTAAAATTTCAAGGGTGCTTACTTTCATTCTAAATGATAATATTTCTTCTTGACTGTTAAAAATAGTCAATCAATTATGTTTATTTTGTGTCATATAGTGTCCTTTTATGTGTCTATCGGTATGTATCTGTTCATTCCTTTAATATTTAGTACCATAATATGAAAGGATTATAGTAATACAAAAATCAAGGCAGAAAGCAAGCTCTTGGAACATAGTGACAGGCACAATAAATACTTATTTTCCATATTATGGCATGTATGTCTTCTTGAAATAATTATATATAGTTTTCACCAAAGAAGTGATATCCTGCTTAAATAAGTCCACTCGAGCTTATTGTAAATGGTATTTTTGTGGCTTACTTCCTTATGCTTTTGTCATTCTACACTTGATTTATAAAGAGATTCATGGAAAGTCATAATTATTTTAAGAAGGCAGCAGGGAAAGTGTTCTTTCAGCATGTCTATAAATCTTTACTTATGCTCTACAGAGAACTCTGCTCTCTATGTCTGCTTTAACAGTGTAAAAAGAGTATATCATAATGCCCTGAGTTGTCAGAGATTTGGGAATCTTTATAATATGAGATCAAAAGTGGAGAAAATTTCATTTTAATAGTCCTGGCAACAAAGTAAAAAAGGATACCTATTCAGCTGGCACACTGACATGATAGCAAGAGTATATTCTTTCATAGAGTTAAAATGTGTGTGGGATTGGAATGTGTGTGTGTATATGTACATCCAGACACATATATGCACATATGTATGTATAGCTAAGAAGGTAGTAAATCTGAGATATAGAAAAGGAGATGACTACTGAAAATGTAGTCTCTTTAAAGTATAGTATTTCTGGGAGAATGCAGAATATAAAATTTTTCCCTCACTGAATAGTAAATAGCTGCCTTTCAGAAGAAGGAAACACTTCTCCTTCTGATGAAATCCATAGCAAATAACACTTGGGCTATTGCTTTTCATTCTCCTACCCACACATTTTCAAAAGACAATTTTCCTTTTCTTTTTCTCTTCTGCAAGGAACTATCCTTTTGTAAGGCTTACAGCCTATAAGGGAAAAGGTGTAGTTATGGTGATTACAGATGGACTCAGATTTCTTGTGAAGACTAGGGAGTCTCTTTCACTGAGATTTGGAAAGGTGTGTAGAGAAATATTTGTTGGGAATTATTTAGGTACAGTTAATTCTGCTTTGGGTAGTAGTTAAGCTAAATGGTTTGTTATAGTCCTTCCCCTTTACTTAAAACAGTCCCTATGAGATCATGCTGCTAAGCAAAAACACCTGAAAACTGTTCATCAAAACCACTTTGTTTTAAGAGCAACACAATTTTTATGTCTCTGTTTATGTAAAGTCACCTCATGGTCATTTGTAAAGAATAAGTTGTTTGAGAATGGATGTGTCAAGGACTTGTCTACAGTTTTAGTGTCTGTTCTGCAAGACAGATGCATTACAAAATAAATACTGAATTATGAGTGTGTATTACAGAATCACAGAATGGATAGGGTTGGAAGGGACCTTAAAGATTATCTAATTCCAAGCCTCTTGCTGCGGGCAGGGATGCTATTCACTAGATGAGATTGCTCAGGGCCTCATCCAACCTGGCCTTGAGCACTGCCAGAGATGGGGCACCCCTAGCTTCTCTAGATGAGGCATGCCCAACCGGTTCCAGTGTCTCACCATGCACACACCAAAGAATTTCTTCCTAGCACCTGATCTAAACCCATTCTCTTTCATTTTAAAACTATTGCTCCTTGTCCTCTCACTATCTGCCTGTATAAAAAGTCTCTCTCCTTTTTATAAGCTCCCTTGAGGTACTGGAGGTCTCCCCAAAGCCTTCTCTTCTCCAGAGCTGAACAACCCCATCTCTCTCAGCCTGTCTTGACAGGAGAGGTGCTCCATCCCTGTGGCCTCCTCTGGACTCACTCCAACAGGTCCATGTTCTTGTGCTGGGGACTGGGAAGAGCTGGATGCAGCATTCCAGGTGGGGTCTCACAAGGGCAGAGTAGGTGAAGAGAATGACCTCCCTCCACCTGCTGGCCACTCCTCTTTTGATGCAATCTAGGATATACTTGGCCTTCTGGGCTGTGAGACCACACTGTTGGCTCATGTCCAGCTTTTTATCCACAAGAACCCATGTCATATCAATGATATGAGTTGAGATTAAATAAAAAGGACTTGAAATATTTTATTTGTTGGATTCTGACATACAGATATTTCATTTTAATACTTTATTTTTTAAAAAAGAGGAAATTTAAATAATTAAAAAAAAATCTAGAGAAAGCTGAGAAAGCTAAAAATTAGGATGATCAGAAAAAACAGGTGGAGTGCCAGCACATTTTTGATAAGTCCCAGTCTACAATTTTCAGACATGCAAAAAAGTTGCATGTCTTAGTGGTTACATAAAGAAAGCTTAATCCATTGTTATAGAATATATTTAATGTATAGCTCTCTATCTTTCTGTTCCCTTATTGTTTTCCATTAGCAGTATGCCTAAGAAAAACTTAAGTTCTGTCAAACTCCTGCATCATCTTTTTTTATTGTTTAAGTATGAAAAACATATGTAGCTTAAGGATGTATTCTTCCTGACTGAAAAGAGAGGAAGAATAAAATCTGTTTTATTTACACTTGGGTAAGATTTAGGAGGATTCTTTAATGTCAGTCTTTCAAAATGGTGCGGCAACTGAAAAAACCCACCAACCTTCATGTAAGAGATTTAGTCTTCACATTAAATCACTTACTATTTTTGTTACCTGAATAAAATATAACAAGTAATAATTTTGGTGAATATTTAACTTGACAGTTTAGGAAAATTTGTAATCTTCTGGTTATTGCAATACAATATATTTAGAATATTCAGTATTACAGCATGAAATGTTCCTCTTTGTAAACTGTGTAAGAGCCTTTGTTTATAAAAAGTCCACACAGCAAAATTAATTTTTATAGCAAATTTTTAATTTAAAAATACCATTAATGATTTCCTGGTGCCAAGTACAAATATGCTGTATATAGTTTATGTATACTTAAATTAAGAAAAGATTATTATGGCTACCAAAAATACTAAATATGTATCTAAAGTCACTGAATAAAAATAATTTCTTTTGCTATTTTTCCTCTTCTAATTTTCAGAAGCTTTTCAAAAATCTCAGTAGAAAAAGACACAGCTGTTACAGTCCTCTTTCATGACTGTGCAGTTTTGAAGCAGCACAGATGAGTTCCATTATATAAAATACCTTTGCCCTATTAATACCTAACCCAACTACTGCCAAGACAGGGAATTTGTCTCTAAAGATACTGTTTGACTGATAGAAAATTAGAGAAAGAAAGAAACACTTGATGTCAAAGTAGAGCAGAAATTTGTTTAGTTAGGGCCTTTTTTTCTGTGATAGGGCTTTGTTAAAATATATTATTAACATGTTTTGTTTCCAGCAATGAGCAAGTAGAGGTATTAGTGCCACTGATTAGAGAGACTACAGTTCCTGAGATGTAGCCAACCTGATTGCCACAAACTTGGGACAACTTGGTTTTGTAAGACTTGCTATTCCTTACTAGGCTAATTTGTGTTCCTAGTCCTGTAATCCCTCTCCTACTTTTGTCAATGACTTAGTTAGACCTGGTCACTTCTGAGATTATGAAAATGTCCTGAGGTGTTAATGATTGTTGTGATTAGCAATGTTCTACATGAATCTGGTTATTTTTCCATGTTCCTTAAAGAAAGATGATGATGTGTTTCGCAGTCTCTAAACATTTCTTATATCCAAATTAATTAGGTTCAGACATAAAGTTTGGGGTTTTCTTTTCCTAAATGCCAGCCTCACGTAGAACACAGGGATATCCCATAAAACTAAGTCTATGTATTGGTACCAAGTCTTAAAACTGCAATAACGTCTTGTACCAGTCTTGGCTCTGCTGAAGACAACAGGCAGAATCAAATCTGTCCACCTGGGGATTATGGTGTAGTTGCCATTTGGGTTGGGACACAGCCCTTCTCATACCTCAGGTAGATGTGCCAAAGAAGTATTTGCTCCTTACGGTCCAAAATCATTACTGAAACAGATCACTCAACAAAATTTATGAGAATTGCATTTTTCTAAGGACTATATACACAAAACACATGGAGGACTAAGATATTTCCATCTGCTCTCAATTCTAAGTACTCAGCTTCCAAAAAATTATCAAACTTTGTAATGTATTTTCCTTAATATCTAAGTTATGTTTTTTCTTAATTAAAAAAGTACAACCTGATTATATTTTGTATGTGTGGTAGTTGAATACATAAACAGAAGAGAAAAACCTTGTATTCAACCATAACAGGCTTTCAAAGCAAACTCAAAGAAACAAACATCATATGTCATGATTTTTTTTTTTTTTTTAATGACATGCCAAGCTGTTCAACTTTGGCTTTTCATTCCTCTGGTAGTAAGATAGCTGCTAAGACCTACAGCTCTCTCATAAAAGTGATTTAGGCAAGATTACAGCGTGGGGGATTCAAGATCCAGTTCAGCAAGAGGAAGAGGGGATTTCTAATATGAAAAATTGTCTGCTTCCTCGAATTTTACCAGTCATGTCATGTTACATTAGACAGAGTAATAGAACATTAGCTGTGTAATGAGACATGACTGCTAAAATGTAAAGGAGAATGCACTTTCAGATTGGCTAGTCCTGTTGAAAGTGATAGCTTGCATCTAATCTGCAACGCTTGTAGATATTATGCAAACCAGCTGTTTGCGAATTCCAGATCATTTGGAAATTGGAAGAAATGTCAGATACATTATCATCTTCACAAAATATTTCTGTATCTTATTTTTTGTTTCTAGATAACAAGAGGGTTTTGAGAAATACAATTATAAGTTATCTTCATTTAATACTCAACGGTTTTCTTACATCCTTTGGGTCAGAACTTCAATTGAATCGTGAGGGGGTTTGTTTTACTGATGTCAGCAGAGATTGAGACATTTGAACAACTTTAAATCTGTGCTGTTTTAGAGGTACAGTGGCATAGAGTTTCACAGTACTTAGCAATGTAGCAGCTAAAAATCTTGGTCCAAAAGTATTTTTATCTTGTTTTGAGATGATGTTTAATTGCAACTAAAATATTTCATAGAAAGCTTTCAGAGAAATTTTATCAGGAAAGAGGAAGGTAGAGATTTTAATTTCAGATTATTTTGAGTAATGCATTTAATAAAAATATGGTTCTTGAACTTCAAGGTGTGAGGCATGCTCTCTAACTATTGAGATGCCAAATATTCTAAGGTATGCTAGATGTTCTCCTCTGTTCCATGACAAATAACAAAAGGTTTTGCTTCTTTTCCCCACTCAACCACTACTAAACAAGAACAAATTTCAGACCACTCAGATGATTTTGTGTGCTACAATTCTGGGTTTCAGCCATATCACACAGCAAATCAAACCAGCTGTTTCAAAGTCTGAATATTTCTAATATTTTACCTTTGCTGTATTACTACTTGCAACATAAATACTCTGCATCATGCAGGAAACGCTTAGAACTCAATCACATCCATAAGTTTTGTGTCTGGAAAGGGAGAACGAAATGGTTGGCAATGGACCCTTCAGAACTAGGAACTAGATTTGTATTTTGGTTGTGTTGATTAATGCTGACACAATAAATGATGAATTTCCAGCAGTGGGAATATGAGATTTATTTGGTCAGAAGAAAGAGCACTTGAAAATTGAAAGATTGCATGTATGGAAATGTACACCTAGAGAAAGTCAAGAGATGCAAACTTCTAATGCTATCGAATCAATCTGCTCATTATGTCCCTTACATTTAATGTTTAGAAAAGTAAGTCTGCTTTCAAGTACTTCAGTTTATTCAGAGTGCTGCCATTTTATTTAGAAATGTGTGCTAGGCAGACCTAGCTTCCTCTGAAATCATTAGGAATAGTCAACCTCATAAACAGCAACTCAGAACAGGAAAAATAAAAATATGAAAGAAAAAGAGTTTGATTTTTGCAATGCTGATTGAAGATGAACATTTAGAAGGAAAACGGAGCAGACTGAGTCTATGAACTGCTATGTATGTAGTTTTTGTGAAAGTTTCTCATTTATTATTACTGTGCAATTACAGTCTTATCTATCTGTACCAACCATAATTTAGCATCAATGTAGATGAATTGCCAATACTTGGCTTCCTCTGAGCAAAAAATACGCAACTCCTGAGCTGAATTATATTGTCAAGCAATGTACAGATTTTTAGCTCTTCTGTCTTTATTTGCATCTCAAGAATCACATTGCTAAATCTTCCCAGAGTATCTTGAAAGAGCACCGCTTTATGACTATATTTTTCCTACATATACTTTTTATTTAAATAGAAGTTGTCTCAACTTACATTTTTAATAGCAGTGAAATCCTTTGGGTTCTTATTAGATGGAATCTAAGCACAAAATTCTCTCATCTGCTCTGCTGTACAGATCTTTGAAGGGTAAGGAAATCTCTTTTATGTTTGTAGTTGTGGTTACAGACTGATATGCTTATGTCTTTACATTGCCAAAATGACAGAGTTTTATATACGCAGTTGCAGTCACACTCAAACCAGCAAAGAAATGAGAGGAGAAACTAATGTATGGTTTTTCCAGATTCTGGTTTACACTTCTGCAGATACAGACCTCTTAGAATTTGCATTCACAGAATGAATCTTTGTCCAAGTTCTGATCTGATACCTTCTTTGGCTGGTTGGTTGGTTGGTTTATTTTGAGGGGTTTTTCTTGGTCTTAGTAGAAGCCTTGCACTGCAAACAGATCCAGAAGTAGGACTAACGATAGGGCCTTGTTTCGGATATAGGGAATGTACCTGTAAAGAGAATTTTATTGTAAAAATGTGGCTCCAAAAGACTGCATGCTTGGCCTTAGTGCCATCAAGAGAATTTGTTTACACCTTCTCAATATAGATTTCATCGTGGATGGCATTTAAATATACAGAAGTAGAAGTTTGGAACTGCATTGACAAAGCAGCATATCAAAGACGAGAAGAAAACCCATTATAGAACCTGTATGACTTACGATGCTGACCAGAAATTGGCTAGCTATCATGTCCAGACTAAGTGAGAGTCAGAGATAACTTTCATTTGTAAAAAAGAAAGAAGAAAAATTAAAAGTTATTTGGGATAAAAGGAGTAAGAATCTTTAAGTTATTAAGCTATGCAATTGCAGTATCTCTTTTCCATCTAAAATCTCATTATAATGATGATGATGACTATTATTATTATTATTTACACAGGGAGATACACATGCACTTTAGTTGCAGGAGATTCCATTGTAGGATTACTAATGAAATATGCAGTGATTTTTGTGGGAGTGTAACATCTTACAAATCACCACGCAATACAGTGATACAGACTCTTTCTCACTGCAGGCAATAAAATAAAACAAAAACAAATAAAAAAAATCTGGGCTACATAATTGAAGTTCCTCTTCATTATTCTGACATTAGCTAGCCTCAGGCTTAGAACTGTAATGAATCGTTAAGATTTCAGTTGGACTAAGGAGAAGATAACACCTCATTGTACTTTGTTGTTTGCAAGATTTTAACAAAATAACATCTGCTCTCTTATATTGTGGATGATTTAATTTTTAAACACTTGTTCCCAACCTTTAATTTTCTGCAAAACAACCACATAAATTATTAATTCATCTATATTTCCTCAAGGCGAGCTAGACTTAAGGTCCTTCATAAATATTTAAGAATTCTATTGCAAAATAAACAAAAACTTCCACTTAACTTTTAATTGCAAGTCCCCAAAACCAGCAGCAGCAACATCAACAACAGTAAAGAGAAAGATTTCAGATAGAAACACTTTTTTTGTGAAAGGATCTAGCCTTATAAGCTTGTGGAAATTCAGCGTGTTTTTGCACCAAGTTTGTAAAACATGTATTTCATTAACAACAAATGTCAGAAAAAAAAGAGACCAGTGTTCAAATATAATACAGTCTTTAACTGAAAATCTCCCTAGTGATTCCCAGGAACATGAAATGCAACACACGTGTACACTCATTTTCCAGGAATGCATCTGCCTATATTCGTATCGAGTGTTATCCAGGCCCAAATCTGAGTTGCTGTTTAATTCTGGCCCTGAATCTAAGAAGTGAAGGCAGACTCAAGCTTCAGGGCTAGCCTAACATAATTTCAGCTGCCAACTCCTCCCTTTTACCCAAAGGAATTGTGCTAATATATGGATCACTGCATTTGCTATTTCTCACCCTCTCACCAGAACAGTTCTCACCTCTTGGAAAAACAGAGCTCTCTGAACCCTTTGGAGTGGTGCATAGATCACAGCAAAATTAAGATCCAAGTCCTGTGAATGTAACAAATTTAGTTTCATATATGTATATAATATACACATACACATTTTTATATATTATTTTCTTTTTTCAGAAGTGTGCTTTTCCACAAAATTTGTTGGTATTTTTACCCATATCACATATGAGAAAAATACTATGAAACTATATTTCAATGTTTTCATGTTTCAGTATTGCTTTGAGATATATCTTATATTTTGAAAATAATCATTAGCTGAATTTATGTATTTTGATATAAAAATTAACTTAAGAAACTTTTTTTTTTACCCCTAAGATAAAATCAGTGAATCAGTCATTATCTCACTTTACATAAGAAATAATTTTATGGAGACATAAATATGTAAAAGTTTCAGTCATTATTCCAAAGGAAGGAAAAGATTCTACCATAAAATGCAAAAAAAAAGTGTCAGCATTTTCAGGTTTCCTCTAGAAATATAATACTCCCCTAAAAGATAAAACTTGATTAAAAATCCTAGCGTGTGTGTGTAAAAATGGAGAAGTCCAAATACTCTGCATAATATGGAAGAGCTCAGCTGTGACCACTTTTACTCTTTTCCTTCTCTTCCAGGCTCTCATTTTTGCTGTGGTTCCCCACAGATATAGACTCATGGGTTCCAGCTGTGCTCTCACCTTTTCCAGTGCTGTCCAGAACTAATTCCAAGAAAGTAAACAAAATACAGGGGTGTGAGAATGGAGTAAGGGAGATTTAAAAGAGGCTCATGAAAGTATTCCTCCTGCCTTGCCATATGGATATTGATTTCTCCCCCTCAGGCTGAATATAATTGCCTGCTCTAATTTAACATTGATCTACCTACCCAAGTTTCTTAAAGCACTGCACAGGCATCAATTAAATTGTTCCTAATACCACCTTTGTGAAGTAGGATAGCTATAATTATTCACACTTAGATGATGGTGAGGGGTGAAAAGTGATTCGTCCTGAGCTATTCAGTGAAACAAGCCAGGAATAAAGCATGAGACAATTATACCCTGCCATGTGCCCGTAATCAGATCATTCAGGGTTTTTCAGAAGGCAAAATATTTGCTCATTTAATGACTTAGGATTCCAGTGAAACATACCCGGTTAAATACTGAGTGTACCATGACTGCTGCTGATCATATCAGATGTGCCTATTGCCTTGACTTCTCTCTTTTGTGGGATTTTTCCACTGTCTTACTTTTTGTCTTTTTTTATTCCATCCATGCTGCTTAAAATGTAAGAGGCTTTTATTTTCTATGGTTCAGCTCTTGACACTTGATTGTTGATTTGTTCTCTGATAAGAACTTTTATGTTTTATTACCTGCAAGAGATAACACCTCTTGCTGCTGAGGATGACAAACATGGTTTTGCTGCTCTGCTTTTTAGTGTCATTTTATTTAGTAGTTCAAGAGAAATCAGCTAGGGTGCTGATGAGGAGAAACAAGTACAAAGTGTTTCATATACACATCCAAGAGTTCAGAAAAATTAAAAGTTCTAGCATATTTACTATGAAAGTCCAATGCTAAAGCAACACATGGGTTTGAAAATTCTTTGAATCAGATAGTAGCAATAAACCCAAGTCATACTGGATATCAGATTTAATTTAGACAGCTTCTCTATGAAGTATGAGACTTGTAGTCAATGAAAAGAAAAACACAAACAAACCCTCATGCACACACCTAGCACACTATTACAAGACTTTTATCCTGCACATGGGCAAACATTGACAGATTTGTTCAAATATAAGTTGGACACAACCTTTACCCTTCTGATTCAAGCTTTATCTGAGAGAAAATCATATTGATATTGGAAAGCTGTACAATATGTACAAACTTTAATTATCAGCCAGGCTATGCTACCCAATGCTTTCACAGAAAAACCACAGGAATGTCAATAACTCAGTACTTGTTGTTTGACCTCATTTTGCTACTCTGCTTGGCTTGAACAATGTAAGTCTGCATTTTTGGCCAAGAATTTCTGACTTCAAAGAATCCCCTCTGGGTGGCACTTAGGGCCCTGGGTTAACTTTAAACATGTTCATTATATGATCCAAGTTGCTTTAGGCTTCACTGTTAACATTCTAGAAAATTAGGGATGTAGAATACAAATTCCTTAGGCTGTTTCTTCTGAAGCATACATTTTTCAGAATAGGAGATGCAAGAGATAGCAATGAATTCACTCTTGACTCCTGATTAAATGATGGAAATTAGGCAGTGTTTCCTTGCTCTGACCCTTACAAATATGCAATGACTGACCCAAAAAAAGTGTGGTGGTTGTAGATTTTGTTTTATTTTTGTTCCATTTTTGTTTGTTGGTTTGATTTGATTTAAATAGGACCTAGACCCATAATCTTCTTCCAACAGACTCTAGTTTGAGGATATATTTTCTCCTGTATGAGGCCTTCCCATGAAGATAATGATTTACAAAGGATCAAATAGTGGCAGGCCTAGTTTTTACTTTCTCCACTATAGTCACAAATATATAGTCTCGGTACGCCTCATCTATATGATGATACAGTCCACTGTAAGAAGTTTGGACTCTCTAATCCTTCCACATGGTGGGCCTTGGGGCAAACTGTCCCACTCACCTGCCATTAGTCTACATGTAGTGCCGCACAAAACTGCATTGCGAAGGAAATATCATTATATTTATAAGCTTACCCATCTTACAACACAGTGAGTCATGGCTGACACTAAACAGACAAAATATAAGATTATCACAGTCTATCAGTATTTACTGCATTTTGAGATCTCCTTGAAACACATATGAGTCCCAAATTGCACAATTACTGTGAAGCCCCAGCATGAAGCACTTAGTGAAGCCATTTCCCCANTCCATCATATGTTGACTTTCTTGCCTTGACTGACACTGCCTTTTCCTTTCTTAAGACATGTAGGAGTTAGTATTGACCTTACACAGAAATTGCTGTCCTGCCTACCCGAAAAGTCTAGGGAGCAGGTTGCCTCTGAAGTAACTGGACTAGAAGAGTCAGTATTGCACATGAATTTGTTGTTTGAAAATAGTACTTCGGCTATCATTTTTTCCCCTCAAGTAACACTGAGGTTTGGGGATATATAAAATCAGTGCTCAAATAGGACCTTTTGTTTATATGCTATTTCAAAAGGGATCTGTTCTTGTGCCTGTTACTGCAATTAAGTAAGAAGTTGAGATAATTGCTGTTGTTAATTTTCCACTTGCAGAATGAAATAGGGAAACTTAATGTATATCTAGATCTATCCATACACACAAAGGGAAGAACAAGTAACTAAAATGCAGCAAGTTCTTTACAAAAATAGCAGCAAAGACTCTTCGGCTTCATGATGCTGTCCAGGAGGTAAGGCAGATAATAGCTTTCCCTGATAAAAGTTTCCCAGTCAAAGAACACATTTAAGGGCAGCAATACCTGAAGCCCATACTGTGCAACTTTAGGCATCACCTCAGATGCGGAACAGTTGGACATATTCATAGGGGCTTCTTGATAACCCCAGGACATAATGTGTGCTCTGATCACCTACAAGAAATAGGAATTCTTTTCATATGCATGACCTACCATGCATTTTAACTGGGAGACGAAAGGTACTTATCAAGATAACACTGACAGGTGGCAGAGCAACCGGAATAGTACAAGATAGAAATTCTCAGCCAGAAGGTGGCAAAAGAAAATGAAATAATGCTGACTGGTGTAAGCTGATATGTCTCCAGTTACAGCATCCTGATTGTGTGAAATAGGACATTGGGAGAGATTTGGATTGATAAAGTTGATAATTCTTATTTTCTCCCTACTGGAGTTTATTTTCCTTACAGTATTCTTTCACACTGAATACAATCATACTTTGTGCAGCAACATTTGGGATAACTTTAAGATTAAGCAACTGAGAACAGCAAGTTTTTCCTTATCTGCTTGCAAGAGAACAATCATTAGATTCTGAGTCATGTGGCTCCCACTAATCTGCTTAAAGGAAGAAGGTATTTTTCAGGCATCCTGAGTCATGGTTCCCTTTTATATAATTTTCTCTTTGTCACATTTTCTTTTACCTTCTCCATGACCTGAATAAGCTAAAAATAACTCAAGGATGGTGAATTATCCTTAGTTCTCTACCTTATACCTCTTCACCGTCAAACAAAATCAGAACCCCAGTTAGACTTAGATCTGAACTTTTATTATGATCTCATAGGGGATTGTGGTTGTGGGTTTTTTTCTTGTTTTTTGAGAGAAGTCAAATATTTGTTAGATATAAAGAGATGGCTTTTCTAAAAGTTTCTCTTCTTCAGTCTTGCTGCTGTGTAATGAGTGTTTCATTAGCATTACTTGCAAATATCATCAGCACATTTTAGATGCTTTAGACTGTTTTTCTAAATCAAAATATCCAGAAACTCAACATCACCACCACCACCAACTCCTTTGTCAGTTATTTCAGATTTACAGTTCTGTTTTGGCATGAGCTACAGCAGCCCATAGACACATGAGAAAATAGGCAAATTTGACCCTGTATATTTTTGCCTATATTAATCAACTTCAGTATTATTTCTGTATTAGTGGCAAAAAAATTTTAGAGGTCAGATTTAAAGTTGCTTTTAACTTCCTTTTAGCTTCATGCACACATATGTACATGTACATGTGAACTATTAATACACAGCTGTCTCTTGATAGATATATATGATTGCCAGCTTTAATCGCCTCTCAACAAACTAAAATTGTTTAAAAATGCTTCTGTATTATCTGATAATGTATGGGGTTTGCTGCAGCTTTTATTAAGTGTGAGTTAATCTCTCACAAAACGTTTTACCAAGTCTCAAGGTTGGCTGTAGGACACACCAGTTTATTTAATATCACACAGGAGATCAGTTATTTCCCATTGTGATTCCCAATTGGCATCTCACAGTGAGCTTGTTTACTGCTCTGCAGCAGAATGGATTGTCTGTTGTTAAGTACAAAAAAGCTGCATAAAAATAGTGTTAAGTCTCTGGTTTAAGCTGACAAATTCTAGGGAAGTCTAAATTAAAGATGAAGTATCTCAATGGCACTTGTTTTTTGCAGCGACAGTACCCTGGAATGGGAAAGGAAGGCAGCATAGGCAATAGTTTTTGTCTAGACATTACCATGTCAGTCTTTTACTTAGATTCAGAAAAGTAAGAGCTTTTACATGGTCCTTGTTTTTCCTTTTCAGACATGAACAAAGCAATGTAAGTGGGCCAGTACTCGTAGGCCAGCTTTTGGTACAATTGTAATTTGAAATGATTGGGATATAAGAGTAGTATTTCTAATGGAGATGTTGACTGAACAGCCAGGCAGTACATTTGTAACTGACAAGCTGATAAAATCAGTTCTCCCGGAGAACAGTAAACCTACTTGACTTGAGGGGTATTGGATTAACTGATTTAAAAGGTCTGACATAAGTAATCCAAAAGTGGTATTAGAAATGTGGCATAATGAAACTTGTGCTTTCTCTGTGTCAACTGAATCCTTAAAGGCAGGCAGTGAGAAAAATAACATTTATATATAAAACTAAAAAGGAAGCATGCCAAAGCAAACACAAAGAAAGGGACATATTCTGGTTGCTGAGATAAGAATAAATGGGTAGCAGGGGAAAAAGTTCTTCAAGAAGGGTGACCACAGAGCAAAAGACATCAAAGGAAGGTGGGCATGCCTGTGAAAAAAAAAATAGGAAATAAGACTCTAAGAGGGCTAATTAATAGGGATAACAAAGAAAAGTAGTGTTTTTTAGATAAATTACATGTCTAGGAGAAAAATTAAAAATAAAATTTTCTTTCAAGGCATTGTTATGCGTTTTGTTACTGCTATGCAAGGAAAACGTAAAATGAAGAATAAATATAAGAAAATTCAGATCCCTCCAAGCTCTTACATTCACAGCAGGGCTAGACTAACAAAATGATCCCTATTTCACCTGCTATATCTCTTCAGAGTACTGTTTCCAGGCGTACAGAAACCTATGTTTGTTAGAAGACAAACTCCTGAGCAGCCTGCATGAGGGAAAGAATAATCTCTCTATATTCATCCAAATGAAAAAGATAAATAAAAAAAGGAGTACCTTATGCTAAACTCAGCACACATGGGTGGAAAAAAAAGAAAGATTTGCAGAAATGATATTTCTACCAGTTACTATTCTAGTCTCTGATTAAGTCATCTAGCATAGACCACTTATTCGTTTAGACTTTTTGTATGGACAGCAGACAAAAATCCCAGCACCTCGAGGCCACTGGTGCTCTAATTTATCTGTGGAAACATCTTTCTCTGTTGGCAACTATGGTCCTAAAATAGACATAATCAGCAATGTAAGGTGAAGGGATTAGAATCTGCGCTCTAAATTTAGCTAATTGTCCTTGCTCTTTGTCACCGTGTTTATACAGTACCTCAGTAATAGTAAGATTTTTTTCTGTGCAGTGACTTTTCTCAATAAAAGTCTATCCTTGTGAAGCTGCACAACTTCTGCACAGGTTCTGCATGCGGTAGTTGCTATTTTTCAGCCAGGAAGTGGGTTGCAGCTACAGAGAACAAAGTTTGGCTTCTATTTTCGAAGCCCAAGGCTCTGGTCTGCAGTGGAAGCCAAACTCTCTCTCACTGCTTGAGTTGTGCAGTGTTTAAATAAAACTAATCTCAATGTTAAATTCAAGCTCTCCATGCCATAGCAATGAAAATAACATACTGTGCCTGGGAAGTGCCTATAGGGATGGAGCCATGCTGCTGGAAGCAGGTGTGTGCATACAAATGGCAAGCAGGGAGAGAGGAGCCCTCAGAAAGCACCAGACTTTTTGTAGTTCCTGGAGATTGTGTGGTTCAGCGGTTCAGTCATTGTTGTGGGTGGCTGGAGAAGCTCACCACCTTCTGTACATAGATCCTAGGAAGCCACTTAAAAGAATTTTCCTTCTTTTTTTCTGGCTAATCTTGCATAGGAAGGTTTGAGGCACAAATAAACTGCTGTCACTGAACTAATATGACCCAATTTCATATTTATTTATGAATAGATATTGCATATTGCTCTTTTTGAAATGAAAAACCCCATGTTAATAAGAATTTTAAGTACTTGAAGAGCACAGCTGTACATGTCTGTCAAAATATAAGAAAAGTAATTATAAGTACATGCCAGAAGCAGTTTACTTAGCATTTAAAAAAAAAAAAAAAAGAAAAAAGAAAAGAGGATCTCTGTGTCAATGCCCTGAGGGCACCAGTTGTGCATAGTATTTCTGACTAGTCTCACCTGGGAACCTCTGGGACCCTCTTCCACACTGTACGCGTGGGCCTGGGCACCTCATTTCAGCTCAGCCTGCTGTTGTTGCTGAGCTAAGGTTTAGATGTGCCTATGCCTTGTCCCTAGATGATGTTGGCTGAATTTCCTCTGCTGACTTGACCTTGGACCTGACTTGTCACCTTACATTTGTCTCATTGCCACTGGACTGTTGGTAGGATGCACTGCTGTGACAGCCCTGCCCTGCTGGCCCACTCGGCTGGTTCCAGGGTGATGCCTGTTGATGAGGTCATGGTCTCTCCCCGAGTCCCCTTCAGATCCTTCTCATCCTCCTTCAAAGAGCAGCTCCTGCTGCTGCCTGACACCAACACTCCTTAAAAACTCCTTATTGACATGAATGGTATTCAAGGCAGTTCATTCACAGGGATGAATGTATGGATGCTCTCTCACTAGAAGAGAAATGTAGAAGCAAAAGTCTGTTCTGAAGCACTATAATTGCTGAAGAAAGTAGCATTTGTTGATAGTGCTCATGATTTATCTGCACTTCTTTTATTTTGAGACAGGCTTCTATAGAGTGCCAGGGGTTTTACCATAAAATTTAGCTAAGTAGTTCCATTAAGAATATTTTAAAAGCTTTATTTGCCATTTTAAAATTTTGTAGATTCGTGATTCTCTTTATTGTTAGTAACGAAAAAAACTTATTAAGCAAGATGCTATTCCTGCTCATAGATATCTACTCAATGAGAAATGATTACGAATATCAAACAAAAATGGTTTCAGATCCCTTTTTAATTCCTTTCCACCAAACAGGAGAAAGGAAATTATTTTGGCTTTCTAGTTCTTGCATTTCATTTGTCTTCTAGGACCAACTCAACTGGAAATCCAAATAATGTTTTTGCAAGCAGTCACCACCATCAAAAGTCTTGCACTAGATCTTTTCTTGTCATAAAAGGGAGATTTGTTGGTGTCTTGTTGTAGCTGCCTGATTCTGAAGGCCAGTCTTAGTGCCAGGCAGCCCCAATGCTCACATGTCCTTTACAGGCTGGTGCTGTGTAGCAATGTGACTCCTGTGAGAGGGTGCTCTTGAAAGAAATAATACCTGGAGATCAGTGGAAGCTCAGATGTGTTGGCCCTAATGGTCTGCTGATGTAAAGGTCCCTCAGGTTTGCTATCTACTTGAAGCAGAAGCCTGGCCTAGGTATTTAGTCTTCTGCCTCTAAATAATTCCCTTGCCACTAGTTATTGTAATTCTGCTTAGAATTCCACCCACCTGAGGAGTCATGTGTTTTGGTGTAGGTTTTTAAATATCAGAGGAGAGAATAAGGGCATCAGTATACCTGGTTTCATGATACAGATGATGCAAAGGAAATCCACCTAGCACCTCTTACTGATATTTATACAACCTTTAAAGGGGTTTTCAGTTAGGTTCTTTTTTGCTTAATAATATTTCTGATAAAGTAGGATTTTTTTTTGAGACCAGCAGCAGTGATGAAGTTATAGCAACAGGAATAAAAAGCTAACAAAACGGAGATGTGGTTGAATCCATCTCTTGGCCTTTAATATGTGCCGCGGTGGCCACACCGCCTGGTGGCGTGACCGGCGACAAAGTCACTGTCCTCCTGCGTGAGCACCGCCGGGTGTCACAATGCAGGGATCTTTGTGCTCCCTGGAAGAGCGGCAGCTCTGTCCAAGGGTCTATGGCCAGAGGNGTGCACTTCGAAGTCAGATTTATATAATATTATGTCATTAATGTCCCAAAACTACAATTGCATTGTTAGTAACAGTCCTAATTGAAGGGCCTGGAACAGTGCTACCTTAATTTGGAATCTTTGGGGATTAACGTTTTGATGGGGGAAATAATGATAACATACTCACTCCTCAGTATTGTCTGGTAAAATTTGACTTTTAGCATAGTAATGCCACTATTTCTGTTCATATTTAAATATTTATTGTCACCTTCTCCCAATATCTCTTTTAAGAAGTTTCTAGCTGGTTTATAATCTTACTTAACATGCACAGAAAACATCCTTCCAATCACTGATTCTGCATCCCAAAATAAGTGCAGGGATCCTTGCACTTAGAGTTGGGTTTATAAAGAATTAATTTTAGAAGTTTGAAGTTTTGGTGCACTGAAATATACATCATTAAAGCTCTTACATGCAACATCTGCTTACATCCTATAATGTCATCCTATTGTAAGTGAACATTTAATCCTAACTCATTATGCCTCTCCAAGCAAGCTGCAACCCTGAAACTTAGGAAGGAGATTTGCTTCTGTTCACAGAGATTGATGCAATCTGTAATTAGAACCCCATACTCTTCCCAGCTGCTGTTGCTGGCACAGTTGCATTTGAGAATGATGTAATATATCTTCTATTGCAGCACTTCCTACTCTTTTCAGTCAAATGTACGAGCTTCCTAGCTTGGAACTCACCCGTGCCAGTCACTAGCCCTTATTTTCTATTTAACTTTGTGCAGAGTGAAAAGGAGCTAGTATTAGGTACTAGTGCCTTGCTAGCACCTAGTTCAGGAATTCATTATTAAATGAAGGGGAGAGACAGCTGAAGATCTGTAGAAAAAGCTTGAAATGCATAGCAGTAGCATAAGTTAGAATCATATTTGCATAGGTCTAAATTATATATCTAAAACTGAAGTATGTCACCGTTAGTACAGAATGAGGGGCTGCAGCTCTGCAAAGTAACAACTCCAAGAAGTGGTTACAGAGGACAAGAAACTTTCCTGCATATAGTGGTGGTATAGTAAAAGGGCAAAATTAATTTTAGATTTAGAGATTAGAAAAGATTGACTCACATTTAGAATACATTTAGGTAATTCTACATCTGAATGTGACTGTCAGCTGCAATCCGCTCTTTTACCATGGTTTCTAAAGCTATGTTAAAAACTGTGAAAGAATTAGATATTTTGTGTCTTATACAGACATATGATTCTAAACAACAGAAACTAGTTTGAGGTAGCTTCTAATTAACTAGAATTAGCTGAAGATTTATGAAGACAGAAAAATGTTTGGTTTGTTAAAAGGAGAACTGAGAAATTATGTGTTCTCATGAATAAGTTTCTGAGGAAGATAATGGACGGTAAAAGGCTAAAACTTATCAATGATAGGAAGAAAACCAGCCAGTTTCTAGAAACATAAATCAAGGGAATTCAAGAGCTTTAAAAGCATAAGTTTGCAAATGTCATTTTCTCACAGATTTTAATCTCTGACACAACACATGTATCGATGCGACTAGTCCTTCAACTTCTAAGGTTATAAAATCAAGGTTGGACGCCTTTTTGAAAGATAAGCTTTAGCTGAAACAGGTTAGTGAACACACTGGAAAGCTAATTGGATGAAATGTAATATGAAGGCATTCAGAGTAGAAGCTTTAATCATTCATTTTAGCCATAAAAGTCTGTGAAGCCAACTAAAATATTCCAGTTGACCTAAGTAGATTTTTTTTCTGTAAGAATAATGAAGAGCATTAACCTTCTTAGGCCACACACCAATTATTTAATTACTTTCTATTCTCAGTAAACTTTCCAGAAGAAGCACATTCTGCCATGATTAAACACATCTATTTTTCAGTAAAGAGATAAGAGACTTCACACAGAGGAATACAAGAGATATTGAACTGTATATACACAAGTGAATTACAGCATCTGGTTTCCGATCAATGGACAATCTCTAGCATACACAGGTGGAAATGACTTGATGGCCTTCAAGTTATTAATACAGTAAGTTAGAACCAAGTCTGAATCCTACTGGAAAAGACATTGTGGTTCAGGATCTCTTAGCCAAACAGAATGACTGAATTTAATTGCTAGTCCAACATTTCTTCTTTAAACTTGTTTTGAAAGCAGCTCTGCATGATGGCACATCTGTGAGGGAGGTATAATACTTTGCCCATCAAAAGAGCTGAGAAGGCAAAACCTTGAATATTTTCCTTGTCAGTTGATATGAGGAACATGAGTTAATGAAATGGGTTTTGAGATTGTTTCAGTAAATGACTTGCTAAAATAGGTTTCCTCCCATATACAACGTGGAAAATTCGAACAGAAGTAAGATTCTGTAAAGCTTCTGTGAGGTTTGTTTTGGGTTGTTTGTTTGTTTTTGTTTTAACTAGAGCCCATATCTGCATATAGAAGTTTCCATTTCTGTTATTGTTACTGCAGAATATAGACCTGGAAATTACCCATGGACCATTAGTCATAATGACACTTAAAAAACAAGGGGACAAAATGAGCTTCCAATTCCTCTTCTTTTTCTTTTTTTCTCTCTCAGAAAACACTCTTGAATAGTATTGCATTAAGGAGAATAAATTGGACAGACTCTGTTCCCTGTTACATTCATATAGGTCTCTTGCCATCTGTGAGACGGTCCACATGGGTATCTTAGAATTTATTTCCACATATCATGCAATTAATATCAAGTGCTTCTTTAAACATGTGGTTCAAACTCTGTGGGGAATTCTATAACAAGATTTTGTTTCCTGACAGCACTTCAAACTAAAATAGTTTCAAATATGCAGTAAAAGGGAAAACAGTTGCTGTGGGATAAACTTAAGGGTCATTTTTTAAAAGGACACATTCAGATACAAGAGTAATGCTCTCTTCTGAGCTAAGAGACCTATTCTCCAGTCTGTGAGCCTGTATTTCCTGATAACATTAATCAGAGTAATGTATGCATGCTGAGTAGAGGCTAAATCCTTAATTGTCCTAATGATACTGTTTGGAGTGAGGTGTTTCAGTGGGATTTTTTTTCCCCATTTTTATTTTTGTGGGTTTTTTTCTTTCAAAAGCCTAAGTGTTTGTTCCATTCTTACTGGATTTAGACAAATGCGTAAAAAGGAAGGGCAAAGATGCCCTATGAGACTTTCATTTACTGAAAAGGATGTTGACGGCAAGAATCAAAAGAACAAGACTATAACCCTGATTCTTCCTATGAATCAACAAAACTTAATGGAAATATAAGAGCAGTTGTGCTTCCCTTAATGGAGTAAACTCTTGTGGAAATTTGAAGCAAGTGAAGACAAATGTTTTATTATATGAATAATGCTGTAATTTAATTTCTTATATAAATGCTTAGCACAGCATCATTCCAAAATTCCTCACACAATCTGCAGAAAAGGATCTAAGTGGAAATAAAGATATAATATAGCTAAAACCACATTCTTTATATTGGCCCACGAGCAACCTGAATAAGGTCACACCACAGTCTTTTTCCTGTTACTGGTCCTGACACATGGAAGGTATTTTCCCTAAAGAAAAAACCTGTAAGCATCTATCATGCTATCACCCTACTCATCCTATCTGCAGTACTAATGGCAAGAAAGAGTGAAGTCAGAGCAGGTATGTGTACATGGACACATGTCACACCCTGGGACCCTGTCTAGATCTATGTGCAAGCAAGGACTGAAAGCACTGTGGACCTGGGGTTGGTTTCTGATAGAGGGACATTTCCAGCAACTGCTTCCTACCAAATAAATGGAACTTGGAGTATGGAATACCCACTGTGATTTGCATAGATAGCAGGACTGATTTACTAGGATGTTATTTCAGTTTTACTGTGATACGAAGCAAGTGAATCACTGCATCTATCTCAGCAGTTTATTTTCCTTTGGTTGACAGAAGACAGATTGCATGATTCTATCTATATCTGTGTAGGATACAGATTATCTTCTTCCTCCTTTATAGATTATTTAAAAGCAATTAATTTTTTTTTAAAAAACCTGGTTGACCCAGGTGTTCAAGACATCCAGGTTTGTCAATACAATAGAGAAACTGCTGTGTTTGACCTGAAAGCTGTGTCACTCTTGTTAATATTCTGAGTTAAATTGTACATTTCTTTAAGAATGTGCAGTTACGGTATATGTGTTACTCAAAACCACCACCAGGAAGGATGCAGTGCATGCATGCAATGGAGCTTGGCTCCTCTTGCTGCCTCCTTTTTCCCCAACAAGTTCTTGAGACAGAGGGACAGATCATAACCAAGATTTATTGGAACAGATATTGTTTATTAAGTGTTTGATATCAAAATAATCTTGCTGTTGTTATTGATACCAGATGGCTGTTTCCATGGTGTGTTTAGTTGTTTCGTCACACAGTTCACAGTCACTCATAGCTACCTAGTAGAAGGTAGAATAAAGAGGCCAACTGAGAAATGAGGCCAACAGAAGTGGAAGGTGACACTGATGCACCGGTGCTCTCTTGGTACAAGCTCAGAAAGTCCCCTAAGAGGTGGTGAACATGCAATCCTGTTGTCTTTGCCTAGCAGCCACCACACTTTTTCATGTGGTCTGTCATCACACAACCTTTTGTTCATATGTGTGTTGGCCTTCTACAAATTTGGCTAACCCTTGGTGGCCTGAGTTTGTCAGGTCTCAGATTCATCATGAGCACTAGACTCCAGAGCTCATATATGACCTCTTAAGCACCTCCTGCCCCTTCCCTCCCTTCCTGCCCTGATGTCCTTTTTTTTTAAGATTAATAGGAAATGAAAGCAAAGTTGTATTATCATAGGATTGTTTTCTTTCTAGGAAAAAACTCTCTTTTCCCTTCTGCTAGGAGTTATTTATATTATGTCACCTCAGAATTTTTGACTTTTCAGAAATTCCAGTATAGCAGGTGTATATGGAGTTCATATAATGTAATCTGGTAATTTGCAAGTATCATTTTATCACTGATAAAAATTGTCAAATAGTCTCTCAACCTTTTTGCACTCAGGAATCATGGCAAAGTTTCTCCACCTAGGGAACTATGAATGTCTCCTGCTTCCCTATTCTGCAAATTTCTGAACACTGTTTTTCTGTTTATAAATGTGAGAGAAAACAGAAACAACCAAAAAAATTACACAACTAAAAAAAGGCCCATTGTTCTGAATCGTAAAACTGCCAAAAAGGTAAATTGCAGGTCTGAAAATGAATTTATTAAAAGAAGATGGAAGACCTGTTTTTTTCAGACCTTCCAATAGAGGCACTAAATCAAATCCCAAATCTTCAGTAGCAGATATTAGACGTCAAGCTTACAGCTCCCACATTTATCTCCCTATCCTCTGGGTGTAGCTTGGTTCAGTGCTGGAAAGAAAAGGGCTGCTATAATTAAGATGCAAAGACACTGTGTCTGTGTTCTTCCTCACACTATCTGTATCGTTAGCCCTTGAAGCCCAGGCATCTGAGACTTAAAATAAACTTCATATGAGGAAAAATAATATTTATTAAAGTGAAAGCTGTTGACAATTTACAACTTATTCAGGAAATTTGAGCATTATGCTTTCACCCTTTCTCAAAAAAAATTTTATTAAGTTATTCTTCTTAAAAAATTAATTTGAAGTGATTCAATATTTCTTCTACTAGCTCTTATAGTATCCTTCTGAAAATGTTTCCTTTTAAGATTCAAACATGAAGCTCTCTACTTTTCTGTTAGATACTGCTGTGGATATTTCTGAAGAGTGATTTGTAAGCTGTAGATTCTCTTGCAAGTAAAAGGATTCAAAATGAGAAAAGATCAGAACAAATAGCAAAGCTGACCTAAAAAGGTACTGTTCAAGCCTAAAACATCGATTTGGTAGGTTGCCCCTCACGCAGCTTACAAATCGTTAAAACACAATTTGGTTGCTCTTCAAAGGAAAAGAAATACTCTCAATGGAAAAGTCTTGAGACAGGATGGGGGTAGTAGTTTATTGGGGTGGGGCAGCAAAATTAAAGTTCCACCTATGCTGTTCTGGCAAAACCAAGCAAATGAACTGAGAAGTGTCACAGTGGTGGCAGTAATGTAAATTCCTGCACAAATTACATTGACTGTAACATCAAATGATTGCATCCATACAAAAAGAGACGAAGTGTTACAGAATGACCATTAGTAGTAATGCAAAGGACCCATTAGGAGAGAGAAGCAGAAAAATTTTAGCAATCTTTATACTGCTGCAGAATAAAGAAATATTTCATAAATAGGTTGTATCTGAAAATGCAACAGGTTTGTAAAAACTTCAGTATTTTTTTCTGGATATATGCTATGAGAATTAGAGATGTATGGGTCTTAGTTAATTTTGTCTTACTATTCTGTCCTGATTCTACCACACAAATGGTGCATTCACAGTTACCCGATTTTTAGGTAACAGACCTGACAAGCTCCTCACCAAAAGATGTTGCAGATGCATGGTTTCAAGGGACACTGGATAAATTTGAAGAAATATCCATGGGAGGCTACTAAACACACAAAGTCTCTCCATGGTTCAGGAAATGGCCTGAGTTAAAAGTGTTGAAGTCTAGGGGATTAGTTGGGAGAAACAATGGTTACTAGTTCTTACTTCCCCTCTGCCCCTCTGGTTTGGGTTGCTGCTGGAGACAGCATACTCGGCTGGTGCTACCAATGCAAGATACTCCCCAGAAGATACTTTTGCTCCTGAAAAAAAGCATGTTTGATTTATAAAATAGTTGCAGCTATTGTTGTATATTTCTCTTGTTGTATATTTCTCTCTGAATTGCCATTGTTATCTAGGAGAGTACCTTCCAGTGTAATTTTGATAGAAATTACTGGATGGAAATTATAAATTAATATCCTTTTCCTAGCAAAATTTAGTACCCTTAAACTTGTGGTAATTTCTTTTTTTTTCTTTTTTTTCTTTTTTTTTTCTTTTTTTTTTTTTTATAAATATATACGGAGGAATACATATTGAAACAGATTGAAAGAATGACTCCTTTAGGAGATTAAGTTGCTGTACACATTTTGTTTTAATGAACAGCTGTGCTCTTCCATCTCAATTAGTGTCCATAGTGCAAGTGGAACTGAAAATAAGAGAGAAGACAAAGGGCTGCATCAGCAGTATCAGGAAGTTCCTATATCTGAGTCAAAGAAAGAGGTCAATTTATCATTTTTATCAATTTTTGTGAGGAATGAGAGAGGAAGAAGATTGAGTGAACTATGTGAAAAATAATTAAAAAACCAGGTCAAGCAGTATCCTCTTGAACACCGAGTTCAAAGGAGAATATGAGAAGTGTAGTTAATACCTGTAGAGAAATGGTCACTAGTGAAAGCTCAGGACACCCATAGAAGGATGGTACAGGTCAGCCTTGTGATGATTTCTGCTCAGAGTACAAAAGAGAAGCTCTGTCATTTATATAAATCATAAAAATTATTTATAGTTTTTCACCTTACGCTGTAATTTTCTGTTATTTGTTATGGACCTAGCTGAAGCATTTTCTGACTTTTTTAGATGTAGTTTTATTTGTTTACTGAATTTTCCTTTCTGTTTTTCCTTAAGATCTTAACTTGCAATTTTTCATATTCTCCTATACTGGAAATAATGTACAATTATCCAGCCAGTAAGTACTCTACCCATATGAACTTGTTGAGTTATACAGAATTTACTTGGCAACACAGACTGGGACAGCTGTAATACCCATGGGCTCAGGCTGGTCATCAGAGTTTTTCATGCACAGCTGCCCAAGAACATAGAGCTGGATTACTGTCGGGGTAAGGGGGCATTGTAAGCAGCTGCAGATGTGCTCAGCCACTACAGCTGAGGTGGTAGCTAGGATGGGATTCTTATCACCTAAACCTCAGAAAGTGCAGCAAGGACATCTGCATAAATTCTGGTAGAGAGCAGCATAGTGAAGAGACATAGTCATTTTTACTGCATGATTCATCTGACAAAATGTAGATGTTTAGTTCAAAAAGATAGGATTTTCAGGATTTTTCTGTGTCACTTAAAGCCTTTTTGTTCATATGAATCCCATGCAGACTGTCTGCTACGGCAGAGCGTTGAAGGGTATCTTCACCCTGATTTGCTGCAGAACTTCCTCTGAGCAGTACCTGGTGCTTGGATTTTCTGCAGAAAAAAAGAAATAATCTTCAAGGGTTTCACTTGCTGATTTTTTCCTGCTAATATTCATTAGATTTTCTCTTTTATTCCTGCTGTGAATGTATATCACATCAGCCATCTTAAACTGAATCAGAGCTTAACCATGAACATATTTTAGCACTCATTCATTAATTTTTACCCCTCAAAAACTTCTATAAAACAAGTTACTCTATTTCATTAGTGCAAACAAATTTGTGGGGTTTTTTGTCCTTTGCCTGGGGGTTTTTTCTGTATTCTGAAGCCAGTGAAATGCTGTAAAGCAATTTATATCTGCTCAAACATGTTTGCTGATGGAAAGTTCCTTATATACATTACTACATTGAAGATGGAGCAGCCTCTGGAGAGTGTTATTTTTTCAAGATACAGACAAAGTGTTAAACATATAATCCTACTCCAGTGTGATTAATTACATATCAAGTTGCATGAGACAGGCACTCTGAACTTGCAAAAGCATGCAAGTTAAGAGCACCTAGAGTGAATACACTGAGAAATATGTAGGAAAAATAAATAGACATCTCTTGAAATTTCATATGTTGGAGAGATAAATGAAACTGTGTAATTGTAGTTCCAAGAACTAACATTGCATTTGAAAAAAACAGATAGAGGGAAACAATGCCTCCTTGTTTGTCCTTGCATTTTATATAGGATGCTGCCTCGATATGTGACCTGAAGGAGCTGTTGCAGCACACACACAACACAATACAGCAAAGAATGTCTCAACCTCGTTTCTTCTGTAGGCTCTCAAAGTGTTAATGTACATGTTAATTGACATTGCTATGCTCTACAATACCCCCCTACCCAGTCTCTAATCCCTTCATGTCAATAAGCATGACACGCCTTGTTCTAGTAGGAGAATAGAAGACTATTCGACCCATTAACTTAGCAGAAAATATTACTCCAAAGGGACAACTCAAACATATCTTTTCTTCAAATAACTCTACATTTGTTGTCATTAAATAATAAAGATTTTTATTAAAGAGGCATTAATTTTTTTGCGCTTTTGAATATATGGGTAATCTGATATTTTGAATGCTTATACTAGTCTCAGCAGAGAATTAATTCTTTCAAAGTACCTGAAGAAAAGTCTAGGGGGAAGGTGCCTCTCAGCCATTTCCCTATGATTTTACAATTCCCATTTAGTGAAGAAAATCTGCTCCCTAATTAAAGATTATTTTTAGAATACTGTGACTTAGTGTTGCACACACTTCTCATGGACAAGGATTGAATGGGTCATTGCACACAGCATTCTACCTTCTCTCATCCCTATTTTGCTCCTATGTTTCTTCCCTCAAGAATATTTTTAAGAAGGGTTGAGTACTGGGAACTGAAGCAAGTGGGTCAGCTTTGTGCCACATCAGCAGCATAAAAACTCTGGAACAAAAGCCAAAAGTTCTGCCCCAACTATCTAACTGGAATTCTCTGTCAGGAAGATACTCATAATTCCAGGTAATTAAATGACGAGAAAGCTCATTTTGTGCTTGGCAGCCAAAATTAAACATGTCAAATGAACAAAGCCTGCTTAAATAAGTGAAATACTAAGAGCTGCTATTAATTTCAATTGGTTAATTAGTTTTAGGGAATATTTTGATCCATGTTTTTGACTGCTGAAAATGATGTTGTAAATGAAAAACCAATATTTTCTCTTTTTTTCTCTTGTTAGCATTCTTGGGACTAGAAGAGACTTTAGTTTTTATTTTTCTACTGCAAGAATAAAGCTACAGCATGTTGTGTTTGGTTATTTCTGCTTGTGATAAAATGTCTACGACAAATTTTGAAAAAAAATTAGAAAAAAGTAAGAATAATTGTTTGGTAAACACTTCTCAGAAAATGTGTACATTCTTCAGCTAACCCACTACTTCGAAATGTGGATATATAATTCTTTTAGCAATTCTTAGAACACATTTTAGATAGTTATATCTGACTTAGCATGCACTTTGGACTACTGAATTATTCAATGAAAGAAAAGATTCTTCTATTCTTTAAGTTCATGAAATAAAGCTCTTCAGAAATTCAGTATGTGCAGTTACCAGATCTGTTTTTAGAATGGTAAATGCTACTTTCAAAAGAACTGTTATAGACTCTATTACATCTAAATAACATATTTTGATAGCTCTTCCTTTTATTGTGTAATGCAAAACATCTTCTGAGGGGCTTTGAAGGTTAACATATGTATAATGCCATACATACATAATAATATGTCTATATGTAATAATATGTATTGGTCATAAATAAATTAATTCATATTTAGAACAGTATTCATAATTTTGGCTATTTTATTTCTCAGGAATAAGTGTTTTCCTTCTCAGTAATCCAAAGGGTTTGGATTCTAAGCACCCACTAATTTTCCATATTAAAACTTCACTGGAAGTAAACATGCATGAAACAGATTGCCAGAAGAACTAATTTTCATTCTTTGCATTTTTATTATTTGAAGTCTTCTTATAAGTAGAACTTAACAGTAAGGGAAATTGAGAGTAGGAATTTCTACAGCTACCACTATCATAACTTCAAGTAAAGCAGTGCACTGCAGGAAAACTCAGACTCTGGTTTTAAAGTATTTCTGAAACTGGATGACCCAAAGGTGCCCAGTATGCTAGAAATTTTTGGAGACTTGGTTCCTAAAGGTGCAGTGAAATGATGAGCAAAGAAAGTGAGCACAGTCCCTGTTTGTTTTTGAGTGCTACATCTGTTCTCCCAAACCTTTCATGCCAGCTGGCCTTTGATTACCATCCAGCAAGTCTGATGGCAGTGGCCTGCTTTCCAAACTTTATTTCTTTGAAGTGCTAGAGATGACTTTTACACAGAACACGTAAATAGAAAGCTTCTTGTGTACAGCTATTCCACACAATTGCAAAAGAGTCTAGGGAGATCTTGGCCCTTAATGTTTATATCCTCTGATCTGGTAGGCCCTCGAATGTATGTAACAAATAAAATTTTTTTGCACTGAACTCAGTGGGTTGCACACACATGTAAGAGCTTAAGGGGCTTGAAACAGTGGGCTTTTAAATACACTCACCATCTGATTTCACACCTTCACAAATGTGCTTTGCTGAAAGCATGATGAAGTTCACATGAATCCCTTTGACATAATGATGGAGAGAAGTTCAGCTTCACTGTGATATGGATGCGCACAGACAAGGGATTTTTTAAATCAACTCAGCTCAGTGAATATACAGTGTGTCCCCTGCAGAGCTGCCAAGGTCAGTAAGAGTGCTGGTAATCTGCTGTATAAATGCCAGATGTACAAGGTATAGTGCCTCCAGGCATTTTTAGTTCACATTTTTTATAATGGAAGTCAAACGCCAAGGTTCATTACAGTAAAAAGTTTAGTGTTTCTTCCTGTCTTGCTTTGACATAAATCCAAGTACAAATAAATAAATAATGGTCTAAAAGTTCAGGCAGCTCCATTTTCAGGCTGGCACAACTCTCTAGTAAACTTTAAAGGGGCCGTGTAGGAACTTTACATCATTGGATATTTTTTAAACAGGTTAACACTACAGGATTTGCCCTTCTGCACAATCTCTTTAATTAAGAGGGAATTTAATAAAGCATTTTGCAGCTGGGCATCTTTACCTTTTTGCAAAACATTTGTTTTCTATTTAGCTCCTCCACCTCACAGTTTGACCCACTAACCTGCAAAGACAGAGATTCAATGTATTTTGGTTTGTGGTATGACATTTCATGTGCAGCAGGTTTCTTTATTAAGTAAGAAAGGAGTGAGCATTTAACATAGTATGGAAACTTCTGGATCTTTGGGTCCAAATCTCCGCTGCTGCAAAGATTTGTTCTTTGCAATCCCTTCTATAAACTTATGGAGTGGGGTAGGCAAAAAGCCTACTGGAAATATATTACATGGAATATCTTTCTCCTAATGATTAGAAACCTTCTTCTGATTTCCATACTAGAAATTTATGGCCAGTTTCTATGCATTTGATCTTGTGCCAGTGCTGTCCTTTAGTCTAAACAGATCCTATCTTGCCCTGGTGTTTCCCTCTCTATGTATTTATAGCTAGTAATTCAATATCATTTAGCCTCTGTTTTATTAGATTACCCAAACCAAACCCAGTTTTACCCTTCTTCTAAGACTCATGATTCTCTGATGCTACAAGAGCCATTTTCTTCCCCTCTTCTTTGCTGGGTAGTCCTAAATATTGCATAGCTCTCCAAAAGCAGCCAGCAGTACCTTGTGTAAAGCCACTCAGTTGCCATAGCTCCTTCTGGAAATACCTCACTTGATACAAGTATGAATTACCTTTGCCTTTTTAAGAATATCACCATGGTTCATAGGCATTACTGGTAAATGCAGATCCTCTCCTTTTCTAATATTTTGAGCTTATAACATAAGTTCTTAATATTAGCCCTTAAGTGTACGACATTGCCCTTTGCTTGATTGAATTTTTATCTCATTGCTCTTATGCAAGTCTCTAAGGTCATCAGGTCTTCCAAACCTCTTTTTTATTGAGGGTGTTTTCCCAACGTCATGACATCTGTAAATTCCATTAAAATGAGCTATCTTTTTGCAACAAGGTCACTGAAAAAAATTATAGTTCCCAGAACTGATTTGTTACTGGTAAGCTTCCTTCAGTATCTTCAACTATTTTCTGCCTTTCCTTTGTTCTTTATCTAGCTTCTGTACTAAAAACTTCTAAACTAAACTTCTATGTTAAACTTCTCCATGTTAAACAATTTGTTCTCCCAAAGCACCACGTAAAATGCTTTAAAGAACATCTCAGAGAAATTCCTTGCATTTTCAAGGCAAATTACCAAATCAGTTTAGCATAATCTGTTTGGTAAGGTTCTGCCATGTTTTGCGACACTTTATGCCTTTAATTCTTTTACGCGCCCACTTAGAGTTATTTTAAACCTTTAATTCCTTTCTAAATACTTGCGTATTAATAAGAGCTGATGAGTAGGTCATTATTTGCATGGAAAAAAAAAATCCTCTCGACTATACTTCATAATTTTTACTCCATGCCCCAAAATGATGAAGAAGTTAAACAGAATGCCTGAGAGTATGCATCTAGATTAAGTTCCCAGTTTGTGGTTTAGTACTTCTCTCACAGCATTCAGCTGCAGTAGATCACAATAACCACTGGCAAAGGAAGTCACTGGAGAGCAACCAAGATTCTTCAAATTGAACTTTAAATGAAAACATGTAACACTCACTTTCTTAAGCATTATTTGTAGATTCAAAATGCTAAAATTCGATTGTATTTTCTTTAGTGGGTTTTCTTAATTATTAGCATCTTCAGATTTTAAAGTTCAATATCTCATTACCACTCTTTTCTTTGAATTCACAAAGAAAAAGCGAAAAGGCAGTATAGAGTTAGGATCCAAATTAGCTTTCATTGCAATTCAGATAAAACATACAAAAAAGTAGTTGGGAGATAAGTTGAATTTGTGAAACGCATTTCTCAGCATTTCATTTTTCTGCAAAATATTGACTTTCTAAAGAAAAAATGACCTGGGCTTTTCCTTTTTAGAGCAAAGGTTTGATGTTATTGCAGTTTGGGAAATCCGGAACATACTATATTTATGTTGTGTACTCTTGAATCTTGATATTGGTTTAGATGGCACATTAAAAAAAACCAAACAATGCAAAACAATTTCCTTATGCCATTTGAGGAAGAGGACATGCATAGCCTCTTTCTACCTTGACAAGGAGAGAGATGTAACGCCATAGTTTACAGGGGGAAATATATAGTTTAAAGAAGGGAGTGAATTATCAAAAATATTTTTACTTACTAAAGGGAAATGTCAAAGGCTAGTAGGCCAGAGAAAAAATATACAGCAAAGACACTAATACTTTTAGACTTAATATTTCTATTTTATAATAATTCAGGCATAGACTTTGATTGCCATTTTAAACACTGTGAGCCCTACTGCTGGAGTTTATGAATTCTTCAATTATTTAACCATTCAACATACATAATTTTATATGATCTATAAATGAGCAAGTCTTGATAGTCCCAGAGCACTGAAGAATTTCAGAAACATTTAAGATTTGCATCCCTTCCTTATAAAATACTGTCATTTCTTTGGCTCAAGAGCTTCCTTGATCATACTGTGAGACGGAAAAGCACAAATCACTTTACTGCAGGTTTTTCTCCATAGCTGAGTTACAAGTCTTATGTTTACCAAGTGTAGAATGGTCTTGTGGCAAAACAGAGCATAAGAGTGAGGAAGTTAATATTCTAATCCTGGCTGTGCCCCAGGCTTCTGTATGAATCCATGGGCAAGTAGTTTAACCTCTCTGATCCTCAATTTACTTTGCAGGAAACTGGGGGGAAAATGATACAGTCTGTCTCACAAAGGTGTCAGGAAGGTACCTTTTGGCACTTTTAGATGGAATTGAGTGCTCCAGAAAAGCAAATCTTATTACCTTTTTGCCCCCTTCTGTCTATTAACCATCAGTGGAGATGGGATCAGAGGCCTTACCATTTGCTAGGGGAGGTGTATTAAAAACTCAGTTTGAAGATTTACCTAAATGTTCAATATTGACTATTAAAGCCTTCATTCATGAATTCCAAATACAAAAAGATTCCTTTAGTGCCATAATTCAGTTGTACTTTTAATTATGATACCTGTGAACACTCAAAATAAATTTCAAATGGGAGGTTAATTATTGCTGCTAAGCATCTCCTCTATGACAATTGTCACTTGGAACATATTTTCTAGGCACAATCCACACTTCAAATCACTTTAGATTTATAAATGAATGCCAATAGTGGAAAGACAAGCTTGGCATCTGGACATTTGAAGCTGCCAGGTGTATCGCATATATGACCACTTCTTCACTATGGTAACTTCAGGGGAAAAAATGAGAAAAATAGAGATAGCCATTAAGAACTGCCAAGAGTCAGCACTGTTATTATTTTAATTACAAGGGGATACTGATTTGCTTTGTAATTCCAAAGTGAAGTTGCTGTTAAATGTCCAACATATGTCTGAAATTACTCTTTCATGACAGTTTTCAATAAAAATAGAGGTTGCTATTAGGATGGCTGTTTACTCACAATAAACAGAAAAGGAGAAAAGTAGAATGATGTCTTTTTGCCATAATTTTAGAAGACCCAGATCCATCTCTATATCAAGGAAGCCATAAGAATAATACAACATAGGAAAGGGAGAAGAAATCTGTAAAATTACTGTTACAGTCTATGACATAACAGAAAAGTATCACAGATCTCTGTCATTAAAATAATGCATTGATGTAGGGGCTCTTAAGTGTAATTATTTGGATTCTGAGGTATTTTTTCCCAGCATGCTGTAGAGAATACCTTGTGTTGTTATGTGCCAGAGCTCACACTCTTCTGAGTCTTGAATTATGATTTCTCAGAGCCAAGCTCCGGCGACACGCAGCACACAGTAACCAGGAACAACTACCTCCTCCTTTGGCTCCTCCCAGGGCTTGACTTATAGGGCTTGTGCCTGCCCTGCAGCCATGGCTATCTATAGGAGATCGATGAGCACTTCAGGTGGAGGCAGTCCCAATTAACAATTGGACCCGTGTGGGTCCTGGTCTTGAATGAGAGTTTGGCCAGTGCATAGCATCAGGGTGTAACTACATAACTACACTGTTGTATATGCATTAGCCCAGCTTAAGACCCCTTCCCCTCAAAAAAACCTAAAAAAAAAGATTAATTCCCCATTCCCAAACAGTCCCTCAGGTAAGTTGTCCCTCTGGGACCTGACTGAGAAGCTTGTGGATCTTGTTGAGCAGTACAGCAAGAGAACGTCCCACAAGGGTGCTGCAGTGGCCCTTTGGTGACTACACTGACTGGGTTCTTATCCAACATTTCATTTTTCAGATTTAGGTAGGGATGTGACTTCAGCGAACTATGGAAGTTCTGGATCAATAGAATATGGATGACTTTTGAATGCACACTTTGTTTGCAGAAGAGGGTTTGTACTACTGAGGTTAGGAAGGATGGTCTTATGACTGGAATTTCAAAAATAAATATTCGAGTCCTAGGCCTGCGACTTCACACCTTGTCCTTGAGCAAGTAATCTGATTTCTGTGATTCAGATAGTCATTTGTTTTCTTTGTTCTGTCTGATAAAGGATTCTCATCCCTGTGTGTTTGTACAGTGTTTATCATACAGGACTCCCAGTCTTTCAACAGGTTAATGAGGTGTAAGTTATAGTTTGAATTTATGATATCAGGTACTCTGCAATAACTGCCTGTACTTATGCCATGGTAAATGTAGGTAGTTTTCTTCTTCAGTGAGGAATAAGCTGTCTCACTTTTACTGCAGAGTGAGAGCAAGCACTCAGACTGTTGTTAGAGAATAGCAAAAATGCTATAAATCTACATCCCACATTACCATGTGACAGCTTATGTGTGTAGCTGTCTTTCTATGCAGGGATTGTTTGAACTCAGCTATAACCAGCACATGTAGGTAACACAACACTGAAATTATCAAATCTTTAACAATAGACTTTTAAACATAAAATATAGAAGGTTAAGGATTTTTTTGAGAAGCATGACATCTTAAGGTTCTCATCTTATTTGCCTAGGAAATTTGTAACTGGCTTTTCCTCTTGCTTTGATTGTTCTCAGAAGACTTGTGGTGATTTTTCTTCATTATCATCCTCCTCATCATCCTCCAAACTTCTGAATTACAAATACACCATAAGATGAAGATTGTAGGTATCTGTTTTCTCATAAGTGAAAGTTTTTTTATAGATACAAGCAGTTAAATCCTTTGATCATTAACAACATTTAATGACAATTGAGGGTAAACTTTTAAGAGGTTTTATTGTAAGTATATTCAGAATTGTACGTTTATGTTTTTGATATTTCTACTATAGCTTTTGTCATTCAGGAATCAATGGTTCTTCCTTGTAAGTAGGTTTTTTCATGTAATTACTAGAAGTGGTGGAACACTTATTGGCATAGTTGTGCTTTCTGCCAGGAAATCATGGTGTGAAAAATTAAAATGGTTCATAGAGCATATGGATTTTTGACTGGTTTAATATCAATATTTATCATTTCAGCAAAGTCAATTTTGTTGTGATGTGTAAAATGCATCATATTGAGTTAATCATTGCAATCACTGTTTATTAAATTAATATTTTCAGTATGTACTATTTCATGCAAAATGTAAAGACTTCCTAGACTGATTTGGAAACCCAGAGACCAAAATTCCAGAATTTCCTTGAAGAGAGAAGTTCCTGCTATTTGTCTAACAATCTAAATTACCCACTGAATTATGAACCACATGATCATATCCCTGTAGGTTTGTATTGCATCTTGTTTTCCAGGCACCAGACCTGATATGCATAAAGTTTGAACCACGGATCCATAGGAATATTACCTTGTTTTACAGAATCTTTAATCCTTTAATTCTTTACAGCCTTTCAGTTTTCCTCTCCTGCTCTCCTCAGTTCAAGAATCAGTGTTTGTTATTAGGCTGAGTTAAAAATTAATCTTCCTTCCCATCATAACAATATAGAATGTTGGTAAAAGATTTACTGTCCTTGCATCATGTCCATATAGTAGGAAATATCCTTATCCAGTTTGCATCACACTTCCTCTCCATTCAACGTAATTCATCCCTGGGTTTTGCTACTTACTTTATATATATATACATATATATATATGGGGGGGTTTTTTAATCTTCAGACATTTAAAATCCAAAATTAATAAACACTGGCTGCTGTTCCCAGCTGGTTGCTCCTCTACTGTGTCTGGCTTGTCACTTTCCTGATGGGACTATTTCTTTTTAATCTCCATATTGACTGCTGTTATGCTTTGTCACTCTTTCCCTTCCCTTGGTCTCTGAGTCTGCAATAGTTTCATCAATATAATTTCATCAACTTGCATGTCTTTGCAACTTTACCTAAGGGACTTCGCCTTGATTGCTGTTGGACAAAGTTCCCAAGATGGTCTTCCTTCTTACACAATGTCTGTTTCCCTTTTAAAATGAACTGAAAAATGATCCATGCAAATTGCTGCTTTAAAGTTCATACCATTTGTTTTTCTAATAGGATCATTATTAAGATTTTTCATCCTCAATGTTCATTGCCCCTTAATGTTTCCTGTTATCCCAAATTAAAAGAGACAAGGGAAATTTGTTCCAAATGTGTTAGAAATCAGAAAGCCATGAAAACCTCTGAGTAGTTCAAAGTCAAGAAAGGAAATTATATTTCCATGTAATTTTTAAATATTACGAGCACACTACATACAGCAACATCTTCCAAAGGTCGTTCAATTGAGTCTTTGGAAACAAGATATGGTGGCTGGCTAAGATGTGATTCACCATCACCCCACAGCAGTGGAAGCTGCTGAAGATAATCAGAGGTGTTATCAGCTCTGACTTTTATTGCTTCTGCATAGCAAACTAGGCAATAAAGAAAACTGTAAATGCAGGATTTATTCTTTGCAGGGATATACCTTATGCTTGGAAGATTAATGAAGAATTCCTGGTTCACTGTTTACTAAAGCTACCTCTATTCTATAGTATTTTAATTGTAAATCCGTTATTTGACATACTAACTAATGGCTCCTGCTGAATTAATAAAAGCGACATATTAACTTTAAATCCCTGATAAAGTAAAGATTGCTGTTTTAATATCCCATCCATATCCTTTATCTTTCTACAGGGGCTTTCAGGCCAGTAGTTTTAATAACATGCATGAATGAAGATGCTCTTTTTTAACACAAATGGTGGCAAAGAGTTTTTCCTTTATATTAGCAGGCAATCAATTCCAATAGCTTTTTAATGCTTTTTTAAAGAATCAATTTTAAAGCAGAAGCTCTTCAGGGGACCCTCTTAAACTTCTTCACAGCCAGTCTCCTAATTTTCTATTACAATACAATCTAAAGCAGCTAAAAAAATAATGCAGATAATGTTTGCTGGGTAATGATTTCCAATTTCCCCATTCCGTGTACCCTGTTATTAGGAGGATCATCTTCACTGTGTAAATTAATTTTCAATTCACTTCAGGGGAACATTACAATGATTTATTCAGCACTGATGCTGAAGAAAATGTTGGGAGGTTTTTAGCAATCTGAAAAACAAAATCAATTTGTTTTGATTATTACCATGCTAAAAAATGTTAAGACAAAGGCTTCATAGGAATATTTTAGAGGTTAACATACACCTTACAGAAGCAGTCAGTGTGATCCTAGGTGTAGTTACCTGACCAGAAAGGGCAAGGCAAATGTCTCAGACTTGCTGGTTTCTCCCTGTGCTTCAACATTATGGAAGGACTGAGCATTTTCTAGGAGTTTTGGTGTAGATAGAAAACAAAACAGATCAACCTTTCAGTCACTAAAACTGTCTCTGGTCAGTGAAGAAAACACTTGCTGTAAGTTAGACAAGGAACAGATTGTTTCAAAGTCAACTGTGTTGACTTTGTAATGATTCCCAGGATTTGGGAGAGTTCCAGGCCAGGAAGAAGGACTAGAAGAATTTTCACTTTGACAAATAAAGGATTTGTTGTACGGCAAGCATCTGTTACTAGTGCTCAGGGGACTTACACCAAAATGCTCACTCACTGTAGCTCATACCAGATAAAGCAGCACTTGTATCTGAATGGTTGGTTATTTTGATTTCACTGTTGCATTTTTAAAAGTGAGATTTGTGTCACCAGACATTCAATGACCACAAAGGAAAAATCCAATCCATGTGAGAGTCTCTTTGGAGAAAAGCAAGAGTAGTAGAGAATCTTTCGAGCCAATAACTCTCATTTATTTAGATGCCAGTTAGCCAGTCTCAGGCATGACTACTTCCCTCAAGTCACGGTAAAGAGGACCTGGAGTGATTATTTCAGAGCAAGATGTAGATTTTTATGTAGAAGATATTTGCATTTTATTTACTGATGTGTTTTGCTGTTTTACCTATGATATTCCAATATTTTTCAATAGTTTCAAGATCAGTGGAAATATTCTTTTCATGTGAAAATCTTTGAGGGGGCAGTTGAAATGTCCCAAGTCCATCAGCATCAAAATGGAAGAAATTTTAAAATGAAAGCAAGTTTGTTAAAAATTCAAGCATAAAATTGAAGTTTGTGAAATTGGCTGAAGGCTTTAGGGATGACCACAGGAGAAAAACAACCAATCATTTCTGAATTGCTGAACTGAAAATTGCCACTTTCTGTGGTTACAGTGGTAAGAAGTATACCCCAAACACAATAAACAGCATAAAATCCTTTGGTTTTAGTCCCAAAGAAATTTTTTTGGATGATAATTGTGATTTGTCACTATTGCTAGTGTTTCCACATACCATGCAGTATAAAAAAAATATTATTATTGAACCACAGATGCAGAGTTTGAAGCTGAAGGAAGCTTGATTTCAATGGGACTTGTGAAACCTTAAGAGAAAAGTTGCGCAATTCCGTTGCAGTAATGTCTTCCCAGGCTTTTTCTTCCATTTTGATACTAGATTGGAAAATTGGAAAAGAAATGTCTTTTTTCTGTCATGAGGCTATAATCAGGCATTAAATATATCCCAGTTATCATGCTTCCAGCATGCTAGTAGCATAGTTGTCACATTGAGTTTTTAACAGCATGTTGGCAGGGAGCCGAACTGACAATATTTATTAAAAATAAAAGAGTAAGGAAGAGCAAACGCTCATGACAAAGCAGCAAGTGAAGATACTGACTTATAGGACATGTATCTAGGTTGGCTGATTTGAAGGAAACTGAAGACTTTTCTGAGTATATGATTTTGAAAATAAACAGAATTAAAGAGAAAACAGTGATATTATTTTTCACAGTGAGCCGTAGTCAAATGCCTCATGCCAGAGGAGTGAGACTTGTCCTTAAAATGTTTTGTCAGCTTCAGTGAATTAACCTGGTAGTCTAAGTTTGTAATTATAATATACTCAAAATATTATGGACCTGTATAGTTGACGATCTAGAATTCTTTATGGATGTTTTAGAGGGTCTGTAGAGGATCTTAGGAAAGTACACATGAATAGAAAAACCATACTATAATTTGTTGCCTGAAATATCATGAAAGTTTTTGACAATGAATGAGCCATTCCCGGGCTTCTTGTTGAAAAGATTATGTCTGATATACTTTGATAAGACTAAATGTTTTCTGAGTCTGCATAATCTACTGTCACCAGCAACATCTCACTGCAAAGAAGTCTTCTGTTTCAAACAAGATGGTATTAAATGGTATTTCCTTTTTCTGTTTCAAACTTCTTCCCTAATCCTCCAAGTCATTTCAACACATATTTCAATGTGCAATTTCTCAGTTCCTACTTTTCAACACTTGTCATTATTTTATTCTCCTTGATATTTTGTCTTCAGGTTGGAGAGTACTGTTCATCCTAATCTCCTATAGTATGTAAACTATTCCAAGTATTTGATCATCCCTGTTGTTCTTTTTGATATCATTTCTACTAAAAACATAATGCTAAGTAAAGAGTACCTCAGATAGAGATAAATAAAGCAACTTTCTTTAGCTCTCATGAATCCCACGTCAGTGCAAACCACTGTTGTACTTTAAATTGTGTTATTCTCACCTTACAATTATTATAATTATTTGTGTTTTTGATGGATAGTTTTATAGTACATGTTCTCACTTGTAATAGTAGCATTGGAAAGAATGTTTCTTCTGTGCCTGTAAATTAAAGCAATATGTGGGTTTCATTTCATTGCCCTGACTCTACTTGTAAGTGTCAGTAATATGAGAAAATTAGAAGGAAATCCATTTTACCTAAATCTATATAGGTATCCAGTGACTCTCATCAGTGCTAGGTGTCTACTGCTTCCTTCACAATCAGTGGAGAGAAATAAGGGCATCTCTGGAGACCTATTCATCCCATTTTAAGAGAGATGTTTGTGTTATGTAGTCTGAATTGGTCTCCAGAGGATGGGAATAATTACACTATGGAGGTCCCTCTCTTCTATTCCTCTAGGCTCTTTCAATCATGGATAGCAAGTAATAATTTTGATTAAAATGTGAACTTTCAGACAACTAATTAGATGAAATTATTCCTATCCGCAGTGCCTAGATTTGTAGGGGAGAGACAATAAAACAAATACTGTGATTTGGTGTCTTCATGGACAGCAAGATGCAGTTAAAGCAAAGGGATACCAGGAAGGGTCCCCTTCTCCTCAGTTCCTGCACTCTCCTCAGAGGATGAGGAGAGCCTTTCCTCTCTGTGCAGTGTGCTCCTCTTCCAGTGTGCAGCCAATCTTTTCAGGCTGTTTTAGGCACACATTTGAGCAATACATCCATATCAGACTGCTCCCCACCTCCTTGCAGGGCACGCATTGCAGTGGCAAAGGAGGTCCTCTTAAACTGGTAAAAAGGTTATTGAAACATGTCCTCCCTCTCCAGACACCACCGCTCCTTCCCCAAACTCTTGCAACTTTCTCTCTTTTCCTTTCATGTCAGCAAAACAAAGAAATCATTTTTAGCTAGGCTCAACCACAAGTTGGCAAGGATAACATTCTTAAATATCACTGTGCTATTACGATAAGCACAGCATATTCCAGGCAGAAAAACTGCAGATTATGGCAACCTTCAGTAAGTATGGATAATATTAAAAGTTAGAATTTTTATTTATTTTTAGCACCCAAAAAGCCATTAGCAAACTTGTCAAAAAAAAAAAAAAAAAAAGGAAGCCTATCAGGATTTCAAATAAAAGAAATGTAAAATCCATTTATGAATACTTATCTCCCAGATTCTCTGTGCATCTAAAGCAGAAAATGATATATACTTACTTCAGAAATATAGTTACCATATTCGAACATCTGAGCTACATGAAAATACCAGAAATATATATTCTTAAATTTTCTTCCAGTTTTATTTGAGACTGTGAAGGTGTAAAAAGAAAAATATGTATTAAAAATCTATGTCATGATGTGTCCTCCTTTCAGAAAAAGAAATATGACCCCTTCACTACTACAGCAAAGTCCTGTCTTTTCATAAGCAAAAAGCATGAATTCCATGCTCAGTGCAAATAAGATTTTTATAAAAGAGTCTAGTACAGTATTGATCAAAGAATATTGAGAAAGAAGAGCTGCCACTGTGAGATTCTTTCTGAAACTAACTGAAATCCTATTACTAATGAAATTCTTGAGTCTCCTAAATTTTTTTAGTTCTTCAATTATTGCCCCTAAAGAAGAGCAGGTTAAACAAAGAATTATTAACAGGCAATTGCTCAATAATGAAAGCTGAGCTAATACTAGTAATGAATAATATTTTTATGCCTTTACAGCAACTTGTGCATCAGTAGAAGCCTTTATCAAGTGTAGACTACTTCATCTTGGTATACAAGGGAATGCCAGATGAATCAGGACTGGCCCCTTCTGTATAATTCCTCCTACTCATTCATCTAAGATTTCTCTAAAGCTCAAGGGTCTGCAGGACCCTAGTCAGAGAATTGCATAGGTTTGGATGAACTCTAGGAAACCATCAAGTCTGATCTGCTCAGTACAGGGCAAGCTTTGAAATTGCATGAGGCTGCTCAGGGCCTTGGCCAAGATTTTTACATATTTTCAAGGATGGAGATTCCCTGCCTCCGTGCAGTCTCTCCAGCTTTTGACCACTACCACTGTGCAGAACTTTGTAGTGGAATGTAGTAAATCTGATCTGAGCTAAGTTTTGACCTCAAAACCCAGCTGTGCTGTGTGATGCTATGGGATCTCCAGGACAAGACCTTCAGGGAGCACCAGAACAACCGTGTCTTCCCTTTTCATGTTACATGGCACTAGGCCACCAGCCCTGAATCGAAATTCTGAAGGTCATTCAAAACCGATTGTTAAGTGAAGCACAAATTCCAGACTAGTTCTATGTGTCTCCTTTTCCCTCTCGGCAGAACTTGGGTTGTCTTCCAGAAGATAGAGGGGCAGATGGAAATTTCAAGAAGGATTGATAGCAGGTTCCTATGTTTCCACTTTTCTTAAGGCATCTAAAGATGTCCTTGAAAACCTCCACCTCTGCAAATTACTTGAGGGATCTCATAGCAGAGAAACCCATCCAGCTAGGAAATATCAGGAATATTAATGGTATAAGGCAAGGACTCTGTCAGTGTGAGGATGTATTAAAATGTTAGACAAATATGTTTCCAGGCCAATTCTAGAACAAGGGGAAATGGGATAAACCTAAAACTTCATGATGATTTAAGGATTCATCCTAGTTTTTTCTAAATATCATTCCATTTAAGAAATTATATTCAATTAATGAAAAATAAATCTAGATACAAAGGCACTACAGATCCTAAAATCAATGAATTACCATTGAGACAAATAATATTTGTGTTGCTTTTTGGTCACTAACCAGTCCAATGGGGTCTGCCTTCAGAAGCCATGATCTGTAAGGCAAAAATGACATCTGTTAATCAAGAAAATGATGTAAAGTTGTCCCCAAAGCAAGGTACATTTCAGTCAGAGGAAGAAGAGAAGAACATAGGAAAAATGAAGCACAAAGTTAAACACTGTATCTAAAAATATATTTTATTTTATGTCTGACTGGTAGGGCAATCTGCTGTTGAGTTGGATTTAGGTTTTCTTTTGTGTTTATTTTCTCACCCAGAACTGGTACCTATTTTGATAACACTTCTCTTTTTTCCACAGTAAAGTTATATAGACAACACGAGTTATATTTTATTTACAGCAAAACAAACGGAAATAAAATCTATTTTAACAACATTGTAACATTTTTAATTCTTTCACTGAAATTCTGACATAACAGTAAAATAAACCCCTAGAAGGATTGTCTTGGTATAAAAGTTGTAACTGAACCTGCATGATTTCAAAAACGTAAAAAAAAATCCAAAATACAAATGATTTTTTTAAATTACAAGCCTCAGCAAAATCCAACTACTTACTCTATCCTCATTAGCACTTTGCTAAATTAATAGGATGATATAGTCTGCAATTATGTTTCCTTTTTTTAATGAAAATAAGTAGGTTTTAGTACTTAATTGAAAAAAACCCAACAAAACTATTTGTAAGCACAACTCAGAACGACATCATTTTCATTAACACGCTGATCAAATCCAGTTATTTTTCTTTAAGGAAATCAATTTGGAACAGATATTTTGGAAAAGACCTGGCAATCTAATTGAAAAGGATAGATAGGCTGACTTTATTTTCCTGTTCTTTGTGCAATCTGAGAGCACAACGTGCCATGCTGAAGATGGTGGCCATGAATTCCTGTTCAAGAAAATGTCAGAGGAGCAACAGCAGTGACATGTGTCCTCTCTACACTGGGCTTTTTATTTGTAGTGAAATGCATTTTACTCAAGGGCTTTCACCAGTCCAATGTGTGGATTAATTTTTTCTTCTCGTGTCAGAATCTGTTCCAAATAAATGTGGCCCTATATTTTTGCAGTGCTCAGTGAACGAAGAGACATGCAACTGCTGGGCAAATAGATTAGATTTAATAATAGAAGCATATATCCACCGTCGACTGGCAGTTTTCTCCAGTTTGATGAGATCAAAATACTAAACATAATCATGTTTTTGTGCAAACTTTACACAACAGAAGCATTTTGTCATTAAAATTACAGGGTTTTTTTGGCTCAAATTACTGCAATATCACAGCTGTGTTTTATGAGAACATGCATAAATTCTTTGCAATGATTTTGGGCTGGATTGACAAATGTCATATTTCCATTTCTCTTTAGAATGGTGCCATCACAGTTGATTGTTGATTTTAAATTTTGATGTGCATGAGATTAAAAAAAACCAAAAACAAACCAAAAAACCCAAACAAGAAAAACCACTCAATATTAAAATGAAACACTATGAAGAACAGTTTTAGTTTATTATTCTTGGGTGTTACAGATGTTGTTTCCATGGACTTTATCTTTCCAAAAGTCATTTCAGATGCAGAGAAGATGGAAGCTATTCTGTAGCACAAAGACCATTCATTTAGTATATATGCATAGTAAATAAATTTTCTTGCTTTTCCTCTGTTTGTTACTATTGTCAGTGTCTGTTTTAGAAAAAAACAACCAACAAACTAAAATTAAAACCAAAACCAAAACCCTACACATAAGTTTTTGTGTTCTTGCAGTTTTTGTTTTAGGCTTTGTGATAGTGTTTAGTGGCTGGAATACTGCACACTGAGAGTAGTAGTGGAGAATTACCTTGACCTTTACAATGTTCTTAATTTTGGTTGGCTACTCATTCCACTCATCAACATTTATAGCCACACTCATTTCTGGGGAAGGCAGAGATAGGTACTAAAACAGAAAATGTCAAACACTCCTGTACTCCAAGGACATGCTAGACATTCAAATTCTCATACTTTATTATCATAGCAAAAGACTGCAACAAGAGTAGGAAATAACCTTACATTAATCTACACACGTGACAGGTGGTAGCAAAGAGGAGAAATGGCACAAGCCAGCCTATTACGACTCTAAGATGTTCACTTTGTGGTTGCCTTCAGACGCTGCTCATCCTTCCTCGGATGAGTCATAAACAGTGGAGTTACTGAGCACGATTGCTGGTCTGTACGTGCTCTGCTGGTTCTCCTGCAGTCAAACCTGGGAACCACAGCACAGTCCCCTACAGAGGCTGCACCTGCTGCCTGCTGGTTATTCTGGCACTTCTGGGTCTGCTTTTGATTATACTGCATTTCAAATGCAGTTTCCTGTTCACCTGTCTATCCATTTCTCGTTCCTGTTTTCTTAACTACAACATTATCTTTTAAAGCTCACTTCTTTTATTTTCCTCCTCTCCTCACTTATCTGCACTAAAATGCACTGTTTGCACTAAAATGTACTAAAATTCTAGCAAAAAATAAAACAGCTTCAGTGATGCTATGAATGTATCACAAGTTAGAGGGCAAAAAAGTGATGTAGGAATAATGAATAGCAGAAAACTTTATGCTAAAATATTTGGATTATGCTTTTGATTCTAATACGTTAATCATCTAAACATTTAGGAAGATAGTAACACTGAGATAGTAACACAAATATTAACGTAGACGTAGGCTCTTCCTGCTTTCAAAAAATCTTGTATATATTACAAGCAAGTGAAACATTTTTTGTGCACCTCCTTCCTCCTCCCCAAATGTAAAATACATGAACTGAACTGTAATGCAGCCAGCAGAGAAAGACAAAAATGTATCTAACCAGCCAAAAGGGAGTGCAGTTTGTCAATACCAGTTTGATCTAGTTAATTATTTATTTTCAATGGTCACCTTGTTTGTGCTATCATGAAAAAATATTAAAGTGGAAATAAACCTCAGTAATTTATCTTGCTGCATCAGAGGATGCAAACTCCGTATCAAGGTACTCAGTCTCTGTCAGAACAGTACATTATTTCCCAGTCATCTTGATATTATTCCTAGGAGATAAAACTGGATGAATATACTGGTCCTGTTATGAATTCATAAGATTTTCATGAGACAAAACCCCTCAAACAGCAGTGAAAAATTGTCAGTAAACACCGACCTCAAATAATGCAATCTGTATTGTCACAGTAAGTTTTATTGCATCCAGTTATAAGTTAAAATGTCTTTGCAGTGTATTATACTGTATTTTGTGCAGTGGGTTCATCAATATATGCTGTACAGAAATACAAATACCCTCTGTACAGATACAGAGAGTACACATTTAACTTCATGTAACCTTCTATGTGCAGTGACGAAATCCCAGAACAGCTGAGGCTGGAAGGGATCTCCAGAGGTCATCTAGTTCTACTTTCCTACTCAAGCAGGATCGTTTCTAGTTGTGTTTGAATATTGCCAAGGATGATGACTCCACAGCTTCTCTGGGCAACCTGTGTCAGGGCTTGGTCACCCCCTCCATAACAAAGTGTATTCTGATGTTTAGAGGGAGCCATCTTTGTTACAGTTTGTGCCCATTGGCTCTAGTCTCGTCACTGGCACGACTGCAATGATCCTGGCTCCATCCTCATTGTGTCACTGCACTCTCCCTTTAAGTATTTTTATATGTCGATAAGATCTTCTTGAGCCTTCTCTTCTCCAGGCTGAACAGTCCCAGCTTCCTCAGCCTTTTGTCACAGGCAGGATACTCCAGTGCCTTCAGCATCTTCATGGTCCTTTGCTGGAGTGTCTCCAGTATGTCCATGTCTCTCTTACCCTGGGGAGCCCAAAACTGGACCAACCTTCCCAGACATAACATTGCCAGTGCTGAGTGGAGGGGAAAGTTCATGTCCTTTGACCTTCTGGCAATATTTTGCCTAATGCAACCCAGGGTAACATTGGTCTTCTTTTCTGCAAGGTCACTTGCTGTTTCATGTTCAACTTGACAGCCACCAGGACCCCAGGCCCCTTTCTGCTAAGATGCTTTCCAGCTGGGTGTCCTTCAGCATATATTTGTGCATAGGGCTGTTCATCCCTCAGTGCAGAACTCTTCTTCTTGTTCAGCTTCCTGAGGTTCTTTACATTGTCTGACTTCTTTAGTGTAATAATTACACATACAAGTAACCAAAAAATTTTACATGCAAATTTTCTAAAAACTAATGAGTAAGTTACTAACTACCAGAATAATATCTATGAAAGTCATGTCAAATATGATGAACATTTAACTGTCTAAAATGTATTTAATAGGTGCCTGCAGCCTGATCACCTTAGTTTATATTCTTAACAACTTAAAAAGACTAAGCAAAGTTAAATCAATTTGTTGTTTTCCTATAGAAAACCCAGAGAGCTATTTTATTTTAGTAGAGGATCTGATCTAAATAAAGCTTGGCAAGAAATATCTTAGGCAATATGTTTCCCTTGAGTAAATGTTCAGATTTTTTTGGAATAATTCTTTCCTTGTGCATCAGTTTTACCCATCTAGTTAGCCACTGATTCAATAGAATGTTTGTGTAAAAGCAAGAGTAACCACAGGGAAATCAAGGTTTATGTGCCATTCTGTTAGAGGAGTTTTTTCTTACTTGTTACAGGGAAGTCAGTTGCATAATTTTTTTTTTTTTCTGCTATTAAACACTCAATAAAGCCTTTTACAAGAGTACAGAATTATTCAAAAAGTCTTAACCCTACCAAGTGTTTACATGAGATTTATGAAAGCTTTTCTTTCATTCTGAATATTGTGTTAATTTCTTCTCTGAAACCATTGTGTGCACGGTCAAATAACTGCTGTGGTGCATCCCAGGAGGGGAAGGGAGTCTTGAAAAATCCCAAGGGGAATGGTGTTAGGATGTTCAAAATTTATATGCCTTGTTCTTGTCTACGATTAGCTCAGTGGACATTCTAGTTTTGCAAGATTTGTGGTATAGAATATGGTAAGTTGCTCAGTTCAGGTTTTCTCCTTTAAACACAGGTCACATCTGCATTATATTACACCTCTATCTAGTTCTGTAATGTAATGAGAAAATCACTGGTAGAGAAAATCTTGAAGGCCCCAAATATGATTACACTTTTATAGCCATGTTTCTTCTGAGAATCAGCCATAAGCATTTCTTATTGAAAAAAGTGTTCTCTTCAGATGTCTGAGATGCAGATATTCAAGTGGTGAAATATATTTCACTCTTACCCATAATTTTTCTAAATAGTAAAATAAGCAACTTTTAAAATTCCATCCTTGGATTAATATTGAAAGTAGAGAAGCAAGAATGAACATAGGTTTGAAATGAGCTTTTATACAGAAAGCAAAACAGACACCTGTCATACGGCATACAACAGGAAAACTATCAAATGGCCACTTCAGGAAGAGTGAACAGTCTTGTGAAACTGTCAGAGAGTAAGGCTGAGTCCTATGTGAAATCATGGTTCTAACTACAGAGGACTGGTTGAAGTACCTACCCTGTCACACTTCCATTATTACCTCTTCCTTTCAGACTTCCCCATAGAGGAAATAAAGTCTAATTTATTTCCTCGATAATTATCTGTAATGATAACTATTTGAAAGAGTAGGTGAGTAGCTACAGTATTAATATGGCAAATTATCCTTTGTTAGAAGTAGTCTTCTAATGACGAAAGAAACTCTGTCCCTCTAACAACTTTCAGTTCTATTAAAGAAATTTTTTTTGCTTGCATTCTGAGGAAAGACATTAATTCAGAGTCTTTTTGTAAGCCCAGTTTCTCCACTGCAAATTTCCTCTGAGGCATGCAAGAATAGAAAAAGAGCTGCAACAAGAAATCTATTCTTGCATGATGTCTTCTGTGAAAAACCTTGGACAAGAGTGAAGAATTTCCACATCTGTAGAAAGAGAAGATAGGTATTGAGAGAAAAGTGATACATCAAGACCTCTGAAGGTAAAATGTTCAGTAAGTGGTCTGGGGAAAAACAAAGTCCGTGTTTGCTGTGTTTTGATTTTTTTTTTAAAAAAGAAAATGTACTAACGAGTCACAGATTGTCTGTGACAAGGGCAATCTGAGGATGATTTTCAGCTACAAGCCTTAATCTCCCAAACCCTTATCTCCTCACATGTTTGAATGCATCTCTCTATATTTTTGTCTTTTTGAACCACAATCAAACATCCATTCTGTCTGCTTCTTTCCATCTCTTTCCACCTCCAGAAACCAGGACTCCAACCACTGAGCTTCGCATTCACCTGTCACAGCTTTCCTTGAGGCCCCTACTGCCAAGTCCCTAACCCACACCTCACCCATGCTGAGAGGAGAGAGACCACATTCAGTCACGGGTGCTGACATTACCACATGGCTTTGGTTCCCTGCACAGGTCAGTTTGTTACAAGTCAGAGAAATGACTCCTGTCCCAGCCTATTTCCTGTGTGCTGCCAATCCTAACCTCTGAGGTCCTGAACTTCTTTAGGAGGACAATTTCCACAGTCTTGTGGGCAGTTTTCCTCCAAGGCAGGCATTAGTACCTAACAGAGAGAAAAAATCAAGGAACTAAAACTGGGGGCTGGAGAGAAGTGGGAGTGAGCTCCTTACTTAAAACTGAGTAATTCAGTCTCTTCTAGATCTTTCAGTAGTCGTTACTCTGAGAAAATCTAGGTTTTGAAACAGCAATAGATTTAGATGTAGACACTCACACTGGGATGGAAAAGTGACTAAAAATTCAAATTCAAAGCAACATATTATTTCTAATTTACTGTAAAGATGACTTTTGACCATTTTAGCACTTCCTGTGTCCCAAGTCAAGCTTTTTTTTTTATTACTGAAATTTGTCAATAAAGCTAAAGATCATGACTTAGCCATAAATTGCTCATCTGATCAGTCCTCTAAGAATAACAGGATCCAAGGTAGAATTGCCTTTATGAGGAGACATGTTTCTCTTCATTAATTCAGTTTGAATGAGATCAGTTGACAGATGTTTTATTCTCTTTCCTCTTTAATCTTTATTTAATGATGAATTAAAGAGAATTTCAGTAGTTGTATTTAATATTCTTCTTTATATCACCAAAATATATTAAATTTCAAGAATATATTGTGTTCATCTATGTCACCTTGATGTTTATTTCTTGCTTTATTTGACTTAGCCATGTCATTCAATTGTTATAAATTTTGAATTCTAAGTGACTGAATCAGCCTGATTTACTATTTCACCATCTGGATTTAATTTAATTGTTGATATTTTTCCCCTCTTTGTTGTCAAATCAATAAATACAGCAACTTGTACTAGATCAGACTCAGGAATACCTTATATTTTCCCAAAGGAAGCCAACTACAAAATAAATTTTGAATCTCAAGTTCTATTTATTGATATTTTTATTTTATATAAGAGCACCATAGCAATATCAAACATACTATGTTCTTTCTTGTTTAAAAGGCTTCTTAAACTCCCTCTTGGACTGTAATACAGCTGTTATACAGCTGAACTACAGACTTAACTGTAGGGAGAGTTGTAGTCAATTTGGTGTGCAGTATTACACAATTGAATTCAATATTGTTTTTCCTCAAGCAAAACAATTTTCATCCTTTCATTCAGGGATGATCACACTTGTTTAACTAACAGCATTAGGTGTGGACAGGGACTAGTCCTCATTTTCTCCCTGAGTGAGCTCACTGAAACTTGTCTTGATATACAGGAGGTCTGATCAAAAGAGCCCTCCTTTGGTGCATCCCCTGGTGTTAACACTGATGTGTCTTGCAGTTCTTGCTGGAATTAAGGAATAGGAATTAAGACAGGATGATTGCTGAAGCTGTGGCTGGTGAGCCTTGGAAGAAGACTTCCCACCAGCATGTGTCCCATCATCTGTCACGGCTAATGGTCACTTATTTTCCTTGGCTTGTGTAGGCAGATATCTCAAACAAGAATAGCCCAGGAAATGCCAATGAGCACACACACTTTCCTCAGAGAAACTTTGAAAAGAATTAAAAACTTGATACAGGAAAGTTTTAACACCTCCCTCAGAGAGTCCATAGCAAAACTAGAAGAAGAAGAAACAGGTTTCTTGGTTTCTGCTCTTACCTAGAGAATGTAAAAGTAGAGTACTTCTTCCTGAAGAAGGAAGAGTATTTTTCCTTCCTTCAATCTGCTCATCTCTAAAATGCTTGGGACTCAAGTGATGTCATGGGAATAGCAATGTTTATTATGGTAGCCTTTTACAATAACAAAAAATTACTTTAAAAATCAGCTGTCATTTCACTTATCTGAAATTAAACTAGGCTGCTCCATTCAGTGAAAGGATCTAAGCCCCAGAGAGATTACCTTGGTCCACTGGTCATCTTCCTCTTCACTCCCTGCAACGAAGGAAAGAATAACATAGTCTTATGTTTAGCAGAGAGTATCCCTATCCACAGTTTAGTTCTTTGGAAACCTGAGGCTCCCAGCCAAAATGTCTCTGGAGATCCCTAAGACCAAGTATAAAAATGTTGTTCCCATAAAGAATCTTCTTGTTTTAAAAAGAAACTAAAACCAACCAACCAAAAAAAAAAACCCCCATATTCCCTTTAGGCATTGAAGTGAGTAACTGGAATCATCTCTAGGGTTATCTTAATATCAAAAACTAATGCCATCAACAACAAAAATCTTGACATTGAACAGTCAAGTTTCTGTCACAAAGATGGATGTTAGAGATTCTGCACCTAGAATAAAATCAATGGCACTCAAGGTGCGAATCTTCTTCTAGGAACTGACAAAAAGCTAGAAAGGTAGAAGCACTTGATAGACTAACTGAAGCTGGAGACAGCTTAAAGAAACTCTCAGATACACTAAGACAGTGATGCTCCCCTCTCCTGTACAGGCCACATGGGTCCAGGGTCTACTTCTCAGAGCTCTGCAGAACCTGACAAAGGAAAAAAATGTGTATAAACCACAGAGGAATCTGAAAAAACCTCTAAAAGTGCCATAGGTCCATGAGAATTAAAGGGAAAAATATATCTAATCCAAAGGTAGAAATCACCTGCATTAAGCAATTAGACCAGATGGAAATAGAAATATTATTTCTTATTAAAAAGCAATATGTGAATAGTAGCAGGCAAACTCCAATTTAATTCTAAAGGGAATCCCAATTAAAATAAGTAAGGAATTCTCAGAAAGTGAATATTTGAGATAAAAAAAACCCCAAAACACACTGTAACAAAGGGGAAAGAACTAATTTTTGATATAAAATCACCTAGCATTTTCTTAAAGGAGTATTACCTACCTCCATAGCTGTGAAAAAAAAGGATGATCACTTAATGAGAGTTATTAGGATGTGAAATGTTGTATGGTAAATGCAAGGATCAGTTATTTTTCAAGAGTTTTCCTCCATCACATTAAAAAGCAGTCAATGAAGTACTCAGCTAATTTAATGAAATCTGCTGCTGGTGTTCTCATACAGGTGATATGATAAAACTTATAGCCTTGTGATAAAAAGATAACTATAACACACAACTTTGTTCATAGGTAAAAATTCTTGAAAGCCTGAAATTACACTTTGAGCTAAAAGGTCCTAAAGAGATAAATGAACCCAGGATAGGATCTCTCCTGCCTTGGTAGTAGGTCATATTTCAGCAACCTCACAACCAGAAAACTAAATGGCATCTTCTGCAAGGAGCAAAAGGCACAGGCATCAACGAGGACTAGCAACCAAGTGGTCAGGAGAGAAAATAATTAAGGAGAAACATTAAAGGTCTTCTGGGATATTTAAAATTCTAAAACTTTTCTTTTTTAAAAAAATATTTATATCAAGCAGAGTCAGTACATGAGTCTACAGAAGCAGTTTTATGTAAAGCAAAAAAGTGGTATAAGGATTTATCACATCTGACAACAAGGCAGATTCAGACTCAAGAGGTAACTGTGGGCAATGTTACTTAGTAGTGTAATAGGAAAGAATGTATCAGGATAGCTTTTCTTTTCCTTATTCATTCACCCACAATGTATTTCTCCTGCTAATTTAAGAATGAATGCATGAGAGAAATTGATTCCTATTGTAGAGTGGTGTTTAAACAAATCATGAATAAAAAAGTTTATTTACTATATTTAGTATAATACAAAAAATTCATACCAGGTTATTTCAGTCTAAAGATGATGATTCCATTTTAAAAAGATGTTTACAAATGTAACTTTTAAATTTGTTAATTAAAAAATTCTCCAAATCTTAGGAAAATTAAGATTCTATGAAGGGTGATTGGTAGGAAAGGATGTTAAGTTTACTATCTGAAACCCATTTCTCTCTGAAGAAGGAGCAGGCTAAGAAAATGAAATGAAAAGGGATGCTCAGCTAGCACACAATCACTAAAAATATGGTTGGTCTGAATGTGAGAATGCTATAATTGGATTAGCGCTAAGGGGAAAAAAAAAAACGGTGAACCCAAAATCTTTGTGCTTGATAAGGGGGCATTACAGCATCTGAACAAAAAAATACTGAGATAAATGACAGCCTATACTCCTGTATTTCAGTGTATCAGTTCGAGCAGCAAGGGCTCATTTTAAGAAAAATTATCAAAAATTCATTTTTAAACAAAAACATTTTCATGAGAAAATAAAAGATGTATGGAATGATGTTTGGCATAAGAAGAAACTTTGTGTGTTTCAAACTTAAAAAAAAGTATATAAAAAAAGAGGTCAATTATATTGCTTTCTGTACAGTTTATATTTGAGGAAAAAACTGACCCCACACTCTTGAAAGAAAATTATGTTAAAATTTATATAGATGAGTGCATAGGTAATAAAAAAGCACCATTATCTTGGGAGAAATGCATAGATTTTCATTTAAAGACATAATTTTTGCTGATGAGATATATTAGACTATTAAAATAGGCTTATACACACTGCTGGCAATAGAAGATAGCATAAAGTGTGAGATCAAAAGTTCTGCATCCTGGGAGTGAAAAATTAATCCTGTTTTAAAATATTTCTCTTTATTTTCCTACCCTTTTGCAAAAAAAAAGTTTTTGTAAGGAACACATACACTCTTTCTTGGCCATGAAAATGTTTACAGCCATAGAAGAGAAAATTAATGCTCTTCTAAATTATACACTACAACAAATATTGAATAGACCATAATAAAATCTAACTCTGGTGAATAATAGTGTCACGGAGTCACATTTTCAAAGTGCTTGAAAGACAGTTTCTAGAAGATATTTATATGCTTAAATGTTTCAAGCATTATTTCAGTGCATTTTGGGAGTTTTCTTCTGGGTAGTTTTTTCTCTAGGAATTTTCTGGTCTGGAAATCCAAGCTGATGAAAAAATATGTATCTCCACCTTGTCAGCAAACCTGTACAATGCATCCCACACAAAACTCAGAGAATGTGCCTCGGGTAAATTAACTGTGTAAATCCATGAAATTTATCAAATAATTCCATATACTTTAAAGGGGGAAATAACTGCGTGCCCAAAACATAGGAAGAAAAATTTATTTTAAAACTGATTTGATTTCTGGAATTCTAATGCACCAGGTAAGTCACCACACGATATTAGAATAGCAAAATTTAAAAATAGTAGTGTATTATCGGGAAGAAAAATTTAGACCAAACAAAATCCATACATGTGATATTTCCATGTTGGTTTTCAATTCTCAAGCATACCTAAAGCAGAAATTGCCTAAAGAACACAATTTACATGGGCTAATACATTATGAGGTGGAAGATCATGTGCACCTAGTGAGGCTGAAAAGGACCTTTTTGTAAATGATTTGACATCTATTGTCTAGGCTGTCACTATATATGTTATAAAATGGTTCCCAAAATTGCCCATTTGTTTAATAGTTTCCTAGAATCCTCTCAAATTCCAAAATCAATGAACAATTCACTGAAGTTGAAATCCAACAAAGACAAAATTGATTGCACCTCTCATGCATCTGTGTCTGTAATAAATACTAATGCCCAGCTATTTGCCAAAGGCTTGCTAGTAGCTTCAGCTCTCAGTTGCAGCAATTAATTGAGAGTCAAATAATTTATTCCAGGAAATCCTGAGTGAAGGATAATAATAAAAACATAAAAAGATAGAGATATTGTCAGGGAAAATTTGAGAACTTCAGTGGCCCATCTATACACCTGTTTAATAAGCCATCTCAAGGACAATAATTCTAGCTGGACATGCAGCAGGAAGATATTGGTTGTCAAGAGCAGATCATATCAGACTGCCTCAAAACGTATGTGGAAATGACTTTGATCCCACCAGCATAAGCAGTAGCTTGGTACAATCTATTCTTCTGTTGGATAACAATATAGGCATATAATGAACTCTGAAGAGAATTAGGCAGCAGAAAATATGTAATCCAGAATATTACAAAAATCTTTAAAAGTAATTATTGTACCAATATAATATATGCTTATTTAAAGGCGATTAAAATAACGTATATTGAGGAATGATCTCATGGAAGGAAGACATTCATAGATTTGAGAAAAAAGAGTAATGAATTCTCATCATATTTTGCTGGTTATGTTTAATGTAAAATTAATGTTTATTTTTTATGTTCCGCTTCAAAAGAAGTTTGGATAAATGCAAATTGAGACAGGATAGCAACCTCACAGAGGACATAATGGGGGAAATATATAGATTTATAGAAGCATAATTATGACATTGTGCCAGCCAAGACAATGACTGCCAAAACCACTTAGGTAGAAAGTTTCTTAATCAGTCTTTTGAGATAATAAAAAAGAGGGCAATTGCCTGCCCTCCTGAAAAGGGGGAGGAAAAGAACATCTGCTCTCCTTTACTAAATACATTAGACTCCTGCTATTCCTCTCCTTAGAGCAAATATTTTGTATATAGAATAATATGTCTCTATTTCATTTGCTTGTGGAAAATTAGTAGTAGTAGTAGTAGTTATAGCAGTAATAGTATTACTACTACTACTAATAAAAATAACAACAGCAATTAATAACAGTAGAATCAGAGAATGGGTTGGGTTGGAAGGCACCTTAAAAATAATTTAGTTCCAATCCCCTTGTCCATGGCAGGGACACCTCTAATTATATCACGTTGTCCAGCACTTCATCCAAACTGGCCTTGAATCCTGCCAGGGATGGGGCATACAGAATTCCACTTGGCCTGTTCCTGTGCTTCAGGACTGATTTCTTAAAATAAAAACAGTCAGTTCAAAACAGAATACTGATTGCACGTGAGAGATCAAAACTTGATTCTACTACATTGTAAAATTGTTAGAGCAGATTTTGTTGTGAGTGTTATGCTTTAGTAAATACAGCTTGGAGAAATGGTTGTTAGGTTCCTGATGCAGTTAGTGCCAATTGCCATTTGCAATGCCAAGAAGTTTGTGTAAAAGAAAAAAAGAAAAATAGGAATGAAAGAGCCATCCTCCACTCCCCCCTGCCCTCCCCCGCCCAGCCTGATTTCAGTGCCAGTACTTTTCCCTTTATTTGGTTGGAATAACAGCCATTCCTATCTATCATTTATCTCCCCACAGTTGATAGATGCTGTAGATGCTTGCGAGGTCCGGGAAGAAGATGAATTTTCCAACTGTGTCAAAGAGAACTTAATGCAAACCTCAAGCAGTGAAGCACTTAGTAGATGCAAAAATGAAGGTTGCAAACGATTGATATTCATGGAGATATTTACTATTTGAAGGCTAGGTGGCACAGCGAGCCAGACACACTACTCACATGTGAAGACCTGGGGTCAGGTTGCACCGCTCTTGCCTGCCTGATGTGAAAATCAGACTGCTGACAAGAGAGCACCTACAACCCCAGAATTTACATACAAAAGATGTAACTGGGCTCAGCTAATCAGCTGTGCCTGTCATAACAACAGAAAAGGAATATATACTTGCTGTTAGAATGTCTCAGCTGAGCAACATAAATCTCCAGCTGTAGGAGGTATTTTCATTAAACAAACTAACTCACTCATCTGACATCACACAAACATACCCTCAGAAACAAGCACAAAGAATTTGACTCAGACTCTGAGGAAGTTGCCTAAGCTCTTATACTCAGTGTGACAATTAAGAATATGAACAGACTAAAAAGGACTGAGAGTTTGGAATTAGAGAATCCAAGCACCTATGGAAGGACAATTAAAGAACAAGGGATGGGGAGGGACAAGAAATGCACAGCAGGGGTTAATTATGGAAAACAATTCTCTTTCTTCCACAGGCCTAAAAACTTCATATCAAAATTTCTGAGAAGAATACAATCGCTTCCAGAAGTGCTGATATCTTATACCAGGAAATTCCTAGGCTTACGCAGATACTCTAAAGGCTGTCTATTTTAAAGCAACCTGTATCTAAGCAAGAAGAGGATTCACCAAGGACATGAGAAATACAAATAAAATTATATTAAAATGTTCTTTTGGAAAAATTTACATTACATAATGTGGAAGAAAAACAGACCTGAAAACAGCTTTAGATGTTTAGATGAATAGATGAACATCAGTGAATTCTAAAAAGTTCAACTGCTAAATGTAGATGGATACCTGGAGAGGTCAAATGGGATTTATAGGTCAAGATTTTGAGAACATAAAACAGTGTGTTGCTTACTGTGGCACTTTATTATTCAGATATCATGTATGCTTGCAGCTAAACTACACCTAATCCAGAAAGAGCTGATTTTCCAACAAAATCTGTTTATAAGGAAGAAGACTGGGAATCTGAGAATGCCTACTCCTCATATCCAGGATATTAGGTAAAAGATATTTTCCCACATATCAGTTTAGCTTCCTATTTTGAGACACAGTACCAGCTTAAAACTACTTTTAGAAATGTTGGGGTTCTCCAGAGTCACCTCCAAAATTTGGGCAGCCTGGCAAGGAAGGAATAAGATAGAAAAAGAGGAAAAGAAGGAAAGATGGAGCCATGGATTCTGTCTAGAGGAGCTATAGAGTGAGTATTTATTACTTCTTCCCCTTTCTGAAACAAATCCCAATTCAGCAGGCATTCTAGAGGGTACTAATACAAACAAAGATATGTGCCAACTACTGAAAATCACAGAATCAGAATCACAGAATCATGGAATGGTTGGGGTTGGAAGGGACCTATGTAGATCATCTAGTTCAACCCTCTGCTAAAGCAAATTTGCCCAAATGGGGTTGCACAGGGTCCCATTCAGGTGGTTTTCAATATCTCCAGAGAAGGGCACCTCATGACCTCTCTGGGAAGTCTGTTCCAGTGCTCTGCCACCCTCAAAGCAAAGTTTTTCCTCATTTTCAGATGGAACTTCCTGTGTTTCAGTTTGTGTCCATTGCCCCTAATCCTGTTGCTGGGCACAGCAGAAAATAGTCAGGCCCCACCCTCTTGACACCCTAAGGTATTTGTAAGCATTTGTAAGATCCAGTTGTCTCTTCTCCAACCCATACAGGCCCATCTCCCTTAGCCTTTCCTCATAAGAGAGATGCTCCAGTGCCTTAATCATCTTTGTCACTCTCTGCTGGACCCACTCCCAGTGCTCCACGTCTCTCTCATACTGAGGAGCACAGAACTGGACACAACACTCCAGATACAGCCTCACTAGGGCTGAGTAGAGGGGCAGTATAATGTTTTTCAACTTGCTGGCAATGCCTTCTGTAAAACACCCCAGGATACCACTGGCCACAAGGACACATTGCTGGCTCATGGTTCCACTTGCTTGCCCATGATGATTATACATAATTTAAACCCAATAAGGTTTGTGTTTTCAATATAATGACTGTAAAAATATNGAATCATGGAATGGTTGGGGTTGGAAGGGACCTATGTAGATCATCTAGTTCAACCCTCTGCTAAAGCAAATTTGCCCAAATGGGGTTGCACAGGGTCCCATTCAGGTGGTTTTCAATATCTCCAGAGAAGGGCACCTCATGACCTCTCTGGGAAGTCTGTTCCAGTGCTCTGCCACCCTCAAAGCAAAGTTTTTCCTCATTTTCAGATGGAACTTCCTGTGTTTCAGTTTGTGTCCATTGCCCCTAATCCTGTTGCTGGGCACAGCAGAAAATAGTCAGGCCCCACCCTCTTGACACCCTAAGGTATTTGTAAGCATTTGTAAGATCCAGTTGTCTCTTCTCCAACCCATACAGGCCCATCTCCCTTAGCCTTTCCTCATAAGAGAGATGCTCCAGTGCCTTAATCATCTTTGTCACTCTCTGCTGGACCCACTCCCAGTGCTCCACGTCTCTCTCATACTGAGGAGCACAGAACTGGACACAACACTCCAGATACAGCCTCACTAGGGCTGAGTAGAGGGGCAGTATAATGTTTTTCAACTTGCTGGCAATGCCTTCTGTAAAACACCCCAGGATACCACTGGCCACAAGGACACATTGCTGGCTCATGGTTCCACTTGCTTGCCTATGATGATTATACATAATTTAAACCCAATAAGGTTTGTGTTTTCAATATAATGACTGTAAAAATATGTTTGACCATCCCTAATATTCACCGTTCCTTGTGAATGATGCTAAACTGTTTAAAATGCTTTTTCTAAGTTGCATATTTACACAGGTGAGATTGTGTGGGTCAGTCATTTCTATTATTGCTCCATAATCATTAAATTCAACTCCATCTCAACAATGTTGAGACAGATGTATTTCTTCATCTCCTCTTGTTAGCCAGATATGGAGAACCAAACCAACCTGGAAGGAATTTTTACATCAGTTCACTATTACCCTTGAGCTCCAAAGTGCTCATGAACAGTGGTTTGCAGAACTTTTGGGTCTTTGGTTTTGATGCAGTTCATTTTGTCACATTTGTCCCAAAAGTTGA
>VZTH01011723.1:87096-159680 GCA_013397815.1 Aleadryas rufinucha
AGAGTCACCTCCAAAATTTGGGCAGCCTGGCAAGGAAGGAATAAGATAGAAAAAGAGGAAAAGAAGGAAAGATGGAGCCATGGATTCTGTCTAGAGGAGCTATAGAGTGAGTATTTATTACTTCTTCCCCTTTCTGAAACAAATCCCAATTCAGCAGGCATTCTAGAGGGTACTAATACAAACAAAGATATGTGCCAACTACTGAAAATCACAGAATCAGAATCACAGAATCATGGAATGGTTGGGGTTGGAAGGGACCTATGTAGATCATCTAGTTCAACCCTCTGCTAAAGCAAATTTGCCCAAATGGGGTTGCACAGGGTCCCATTCAGGTGGTTTTCAATATCTCCAGAGAAGGGCACCTCATGACCTCTCTGGGAAGTCTGTTCCAGTGCTCTGCCACCCTCAAAGCAAAGTTTTTCCTCATTTTCAGATGGAACTTCCTGTGTTTCAGTTTGTGTCCATTGCCCCTAATCCTGTTGCTGGGCACAGCAGAAAATAGTCAGGCCCCACCCTCTTGACACCCTAAGGTATTTGTAAGCATTTGTAAGATCCAGTTGTCTCTTCTCCAACCCATACAGGCCCATCTCCCTTAGCCTTTCCTCATAAGAGAGATGCTCCAGTGCCTTAATCATCTTTGTCACTCTCTGCTGGACCCACTCCCAGTGCTCCACGTCTCTCTCATACTGAGGAGCACAGAACTGGACACAACACTCCAGATACAGCCTCACTAGGGCTGAGTAGAGGGGCAGTATAATGTTTTTCAACTTGCTGGCAATGCCTTCTGTAAAACACCCCAGGATACCACTGGCCACAAGGACACATTGCTGGCTCATGGTTCCACTTGCTTGCCCATGATGATTATACATAATTTAAACCCAATAAGGTTTGTGTTTTCAATATAATGACTGTAAAAATATGTTTGACCATCCCTAATACTCACCGTTCCTTGTGAATGATGCTAAACTGTTTAAAATGCTTTTTCTAAGTTGCATATTTACACAGGTGAGATTGTGTGGGTCAGTCATTTCTATTATTGCTCCATAATCATTAAATTCAACTCCATCTCAACAATGTTGAGACAGATGTATTTCTTCATCTCCTCTTGTTAGCCAGATATGGAGAACCAAACCAACCTGGAAGGAATTTTTACATCAGTTCACTATTACCCTTGAGCTCCAAAGTGCTCATGAACAGTGGTTTGCAGAACTTTTGGGTCTTTGGTTTTGATGCAGTTCATTTTGTCACATTTGTCCCAAAAGTTGACGAAACCATAAACAAATAAATTTTTTGTTCCATATCAACATGTGATGCTTTTAATGAAGGGAGCACACTCAGCCTTGTTTTTATGTATTCATTGGACTGATAATTTCAACAAGTAACTTCACGAAAATCCTTATTCAGAAAGTTGAACTTTTAACTCACAGAGCACATTAATCTCCTTAATGCTGTTGCAGTCTATTGACTTCTACTCTAGGTACAAATCTGGCTGCTTTGTAATTAAATTTAATCTGGAAAGCTGGTAAGAAAAAAGGAAAAAGAGTATCCAGTGTAAAATAGATGCAAATAATCACAGTCAAAAATATGTTTTGTACAACAGCTTAAGCAACAATAAAGTCCTTGGAGCCTGTCTGTGATTGCTTGCTGCTAATCATCACCAGTGTATGCTTGTTCTCTTCCCCTTTGAAAATAATGAAGTGCAGCAAATTATTTTCATATTATAAGGCTATGTCAGGATCATACCTTTTTCCCCCGAGTTAAGACAATGTTTGTTTTTCTCTGACTCTTGAATAAAGTGTTCCAAGATCATTATTTGTTCAGAAAGCTTTATATAAATTCAAGCTTTTTACTATGTGATTCTTTTTGTCCATTTTTGTTATCATTATCAAAGCAGAAGTGCTATGGATTAGCACACCATCACAAAGCAAATGAATCTGTGCTCTAGTCTTTGAAAATCCAGGGCTTTTGCAGTCCTTTTTGCCACTAAATTGATAAAATATAACCACTTGTAAAGAACATAATCAGTTTATGGGGTTTTGCTGATGGTCTTGAAATGGAATAGAAATCAGGGGCCACACTCAGATATTCGTGCAACATGGTCTTTGTATTTCCAAGGAAGAAACAGCCCTGTGATTCCCAGCACACAGTCAGACTCAAGCACTCCAGGAATCCACCTTCTTCATGGAAACTTGCTTTCCAACCTTTTTGTCTATGTCAAACCACTTCAGGCATATCCAACTCTTCTTGTTTTTGGAAATATCCACCTGTAGGATTTTCTTTCCCTCTTTTTCTCATTTCGACACCCAAGTCCTATTTCCTGGTGCTTGAAGTCAAGCACAAGAGAAAGCCTAGTCAACTGCATGGAACAGATTCTTCTCCAGCTTGCAATGATTGTAATGATTTTAGCAGCCAGCTAGTATGAAGAGATAAAACCACTCTTTTTATGTTGATCTTGCAAAAAGATGTGTCCCGTGGGGAGTGTTAAAGTGGGAACAACAAGTGACAGAGAGATTATGCTCCTTGTTTTCAGCTAGTAGTGCAGCAGAAAATAAAATGCTGAGGAAACTCACTTACTTCCAGAGCAAATATTGAAAATGCTAAATGCTCTTTAACCTGTATTCAACTTGGTTTTGCTGTGACTTCAACAATTTTCATTCAGCATTGTATATAGAAAGAAACAAAGCATTCCTGCCTTTTAATATCCTACTGTGTAGCATAAACCTGTGCATGTAAATAGTTACAAAATTCACAAAAGCCTGTATACATGTAAATGAGCCCTGAAATGCACTGAAATCATTAGTAGAAAAACCCCCAAGTTTAAAAATGAAAGAAGTTGCAAAGTTGTCTGTAAGGTTTCAGTTGTGTGGAAACCACACACACAGATTTAACATGTGTGACTGTAAAAATGTGTTTACAGAGAAACTATTACATTATAAACACAGCTCTGTTCATCCAAGGTGCATTGAAAAAGATAACATAACTAAATCACAGCTGCACTGAAGAAGTTTTGCCACTGATTCATATGGCACTGAGATTACAACCATTTTCAGTGATATTGAACTGCAATTGACCACAGAAAAGGAATGATCCCTGTTCTCACCATGTCTTTCAGAAACAAAAATGTTATGTTCTGTAAAGACTGCATAAGTTTTACTGTCAGAATACTGTATCATAGAACATAAAAATCTAATTCAGAAAGTTATTTTATTCATTCATTTATTCATTTGGTGGTTGTGATACATTTATTTCTAGTTTGATTTTATCATTTTTTTTACATTTAATTACATAATCCTTTAATTAGATGTCAAAAAACCCCCCAAAAAACCAAGCTAACATGTTCAACTTGAGCACACGCTTTTCCCCAAAAGGTGTTATTGTGATTTAAAAAGAAAAATCATACTATTATTTAGTTAACCATTAAGATTAAATAAAACTACAAATCTGACATAACTTTAAAATGCACAAGATTGGTGATATCTTTTTGGCAAAAGACATGATGATAGAATATAAAATATTCTCAGCATATCATCTGGAAGGGAATTTTAACTGGACGGCACTGGTGTTGCAAAAACTAAATATGAGTTTCAAGGTGAGCTCAATGCTTCACTAAACAGTTGGGTAACATCTTGTTTAGAAACTAGTCTCAAACTCCAAAACTTTTACAAATGGGGCCAGTTAGAACAAGTTAGGTGTGGCTGCCTTTGTCAGATCTTTTTCTCTCTTTTGGCAACAATAATGCTTCCTACAAAAATCAGGCCTAGAAACATGAGCATGTTTCTGTGCCCAGGAAAATGTGGATGCTGGAGAAGAGTCAGGCTTCTGTTTCCATCCAAATTTGATTTAAAGCTAACTTTTCTTACATCTGGGATCGGCAGGCACAGTGCCTGTCAGAAGAAAAAAGCAAAAGAAACAGTAAGAACATGAGCTATTTTATAGTGTTCACGCTTAAAGAATACGGAATGGAGACTTTATATGGATTCATCCAGAAGTCAGGTGCCGCGCTGGCCACTAGCCGCCCGGTGGCGTGGCAGGCAGCTGTAAAGTGTCCTCCGCTGTGGACACTGCCGGAACTCCGTGCCCCACAGGAGTCGATACAGCGGATTGCGTGCAGGTCTTTGCCTGGGGAGCTTGTGCTCCGCTCAGGGCTCTGTAGCCAAAAGCCAAAAAGGCAGGCGAGGCGTCGATGGAGAAAAGCGGCGGACGAAGGCAAAGAACAAAGGAGGACCCAAGCGTTGGTGTATTCCGAGGCGTTTATTGAATCCCCAGAGGGAACCAACAACTTGAGCCTGACCACCCGACAGACCTCCGAGCGCAATGGAGGAGCTGCCAGGACAGCCTCTCGAACAGGCTGTGCACGCTCCTTTATAGGGGGGAGGAGCGAAGGGAGGAACAAGGGATTAACCAATAAGGGAATGAAAGAGGGATGACAGGTATCCAATGGGGTAACACAAGGGGCGGAACATCTTAAAACCAACCAATCATTATTACAGAACAACAGAAACTTCCAGAACATAATAGAATAAGCAATGATCTAATTATTAAACATAAGTCACTTAAACCAATGGTGACGCGGGGAGAGGAGAAGGCTCTGGAAGCCTGGGAGGAGACACATTCTCAGGTCCGCCCAGTGGGCGGGAAGGTTAGATCTCTGTCTCCTCCTCAACCCCGCCCTCAGAGGCGGAGTCATGGGCGGGGAAATCAACCCACGGGATGTCACTCACACGGAACGTGAGTTGGGCCACCGCCACAGTCAGGTACCCTATGATGCAAAAGGAAAGAGAATATTATCTACTCCAGTGCAAAGAAGTGGAGGATGGGGTTTCTTTTGCTTTTTTTGGTTGATTGGTTTGGGTGGGATTTTTGTTTGCTTGGTTTGGTTTTTTTGTTGAGGTTTTTTGAGGGGTGGTGGGATTGCACTGAGTTACAGAACCAAAGTAGATTCCATGATATCCACATATACTTGCAATATCAAGCATTTTCGTACAAATGCAGATTTTAAGAAAATCCCTTCTGAGGTATTTCAACACTACATGTCAATAAGAATTTCTGTAAGACCCACAATTTCTTATGAACTTTTCATGTGCTTAAGGAATCCTATTTTTTTTTCACCCTATCTGCAATAGATGCCTTATACTTCTGCTGCTAGCTTTCTAGCTCTAGCTCACATATTTACAGAAAAACATATTCCCCTTGGAAGTGGCCCAGAAGATATAGTCCCACTCCCTGATTCTTCTCTGGCAAGTAAACCAACCACCCAGGGAAAGATCACCAGATGCCAAACACACATGCATTACTCCACTGTACACCCACTCTCGTAATGATGACTGGTATAGGGAATCTTAAATGCCAGAACTGAGGAAAACTGAATCCAGTGTGCTAATACAATCAGCAAAAAAACCCAGCTTGTCCAGAACCTCTTCCTTTTTCCACCATATTGATATTTGACAACACTTGGAAAATCAATTTCTACTTGCAAGGAAATTAAAATAATAGGAAAAAAAATAATTAAAAAAAAAGTCAAAGCAGTCTGTGTGCAACAGATTTCACATTGTGTTAGTAAAATTCAGGAATATGTACATAAAGGAAAGAAGGAATTCAGAGAAATAATGAATGTTGTCTCAGAAAAAGCTTCTTAAGGTTTAATCACAGTGCTGTAGTAAGATTCCCTCAGAGACAGCACATTTTTAAAACATCATTGGAAACAATCTCTTGCTTGACTCATTTTGTGAAAAGAAATAATGACTTTCAGCATTTTTTTAGGCAGGTATAATGATTGTGAAAATGTTTCCAGCAATTCTATGCAGCATCTGTAATGAGTAAGTGACCTTTAAAGCTCCCTTCCAACCCAAAGCATTCTATGATTACACTGAAAACCATAGTGACAGACATTGCTATTTCATAATTTCTGCTGGGTTTTGCCTTTCTTTGCATCATGGACCCAAAAACAGTAGGAAAAATGTGCACACAGCATGCATTTGCAATAGTAACCACTTCCTGACTCAGCACTGTTGCAGAATATAAAACTTTAAAGAGAGACTTGGTTGTAACACCGTAGTTTGTGCAGACACAGCACAAGGTCATGAGTCAAGCAAAATGGCTGTCAGGGTTATTCCCACCAAGATAATTAATTATTCAAGCTGTGATGGCTGCAGAAGAGCTGTGCTTTGTTTTGTGCATGGCCAGGCTTTTCGTCGCAAGGAGTAAGGACACTTCCTTCATCTTTATAGCATGCACAAAAGGGTCAGGCACAGTTCTAGGGCCCAATTATAAGAAGGACGGAAAAGGTGTCGTAGAAGAAATGTTATGACTCCATAACAGTGGCACTGCCTAGTAAGGCATTCAGTTACGTATCTAACCTAAATTGTAGACTAAAATCAGACCAAGATAACAGGTAAATGAGCAATAATAGAGGAAGTAATAGTTTAGTCAGTTTCCATTAGTGAGAAATATATTACTTTTATTTAGTGTTCATTTAGAACTCACAAATACAACAATAAAAGCTTTTGTGAAAACTTAATCTTGTACTCTTATTGGCATTTCATCAGTACTTTTTATGAAAGTGAAAATCCGACCTTTTTCCAGTGTCATTTTTTATTAACAGTTTCAAAATTAATTTTTTTAATGAGAAATCATTTTTTCAAAGAAATGTTATTGGAAATAATGATCATTATGTCAAGTAGAAGCAGAGTGCAGGATTTCTATTTTCAGAATTGGAACTTAAAGCTAATTGTTAAAATGCAAAAGTGAGATATGACTTTTTAGAAATGCAATATGAGTGTCTGCATTGTGTGTCAGTAGGTGCAGATCATTGGTTGCTTCTTTGCACTCTTACATCAGCTGCCAGTAGCATGGCCCAGCTACTGGAGTGTGGGCTGAACACAGCCTCTAGGTCAGAGATGGCTCTACCTTTGTCTCATGTAGGAAACAGAGAAGCAAAAACTTCTGCAGTGGATGGTGGGTTTGATCTGCAGCCCTGGAAGAAGCTTGGGCTGGTGTAATTACAGAATTACAGAAGTATATAGACCTTAAGCAAGAGAATTACAAACCTATGTCTCTATAGTTATAAGTAAGAGCATGTATTGGGTGTTATGGTGAAGGGTTTTAAGTATAATAATGTGATTTTATAGTTTAAGTTAAGAATTTAGATGTTACAATAGAAGGATATGTGTGTACGTGACCTGAAGAATTATTGGTTAAGAGACAGCCGCACTGCAGTAAAAAGTACTACAGGTGATAGGTCATAAAGTCAAAACAAAGTTTCGTGTTAATTGCTTATTGGATTAGAAAGTTATAAATTGCCATGTAACCTTGAAAGTTGTGACTATTCTTTGTTATGGCGACTTGTTACCAAATCTCACGACCTCTGAGACTGATGCCTTGTTTGTTATTTTAAGTAACAAATTGTGTATAACCACGATAGTCCCATCTCTTTAATAAGAACTCCAATGGCGCTGAAAGGGGCCGACAAAAAGTGCCCGAAATCCAACACAGAAAATTTACAGCCTCCGAGTCCTAAACAAGTGTGCTGCCACCCATGGAAGTGGTTCAGAATGTACAGCCAACAGGAGCTGCTCTGCCGGTGTGTCAAGTGACAGGATTTCCGCAGCTGGGATCTGATCCTGTCGATTCAACCACGGTGACTGAAACACAGCATCTGCTCATTCCTTATGAATTTTTAACACACTGATTCTACATTAACATTTAATTAGAGCTTGATTATATTTACTAGACTTTAGGGTAAAGCTTTCAAGCAATGAAAAGTTAATGTTTAATAACAGGCACATGGAAAAATAAACCTGTTTTTTTAATACAATTTTGTCTTTTTGCTTCATTACCTTTTTCCAGAGGTGTAATTTTTCACCAAAGAGAGAGGAGGAATCATTGGCTTGCACCCTATAAGTTTACGTACATCAACCCCAAATTATCACAAATAAATGCAGTGTGGAGGAATGCACTTAAAGAAGATAGATCATTGAGTCCTTCTGGATATGACTTGTAAGAGTCACATGTCTCAGCAGTGAAACAAGTATTCACATCTCATTTGATCTCAAATCTTCATGTAAGAACTTTGGTCTCTACTCACTAGCCTTCTTGTTCTGTTGGGGTTTTTTTCCTTAGGATCTCTTTTTAATTTATTCAAAACACTGAGTGAAAGATTATGATTTCTTCTTATGATTTAGTCTACTAGCTACAATCCTTATATTAAAACCCAAGATGCTGTTATCCTTCTCTGCTGCCAGGGGCAAGAAGCTTTACATGGCTGGGGCAGTTGTCTCATGGCTTGTCGGGATCAAAGGCTGTTGACACAGTTCCTTGCTAGACAGACTGCAGAAAGGACTTAAACAAGTGGGCAACCTCCTCATTTTCCTGAAAATTTTATTATTTCCAATGTTCTGAAAATCGCTGATATCATCACCTACATTCTTTCATTTCTCAAAACTCATGCAGTTATTTTGTTTCTGGTCAGAGATGTATTCTGACAGAATATGAACTTGCTGTGATTGGATGCTGGCACGCAGCCACAAGAGTTAGCAGGTACTTCACTGTCTATCACACCAGGAGGAGCATCGAGGGATGTGCTGATACTGCTGCTCCCAGGCCGGGAGCTCTGAGTTCTGTGCTCATTAATAGGAGATGTGACAGGCAGCTTCCCAAAGCGGTAGTACTGCTTGGCAGGTACAGAGGCTAAACATGATTTACCCTCTCCTTTTAGCTACTGGAGGGAGGCAGAGATGAACAATAACTCAAGTAGAACAATGTTTTCTGTTGGAAGCTACTCTGGAGTACCTGGGCAAATGTGCTGTTCAATGTTTTGGATGTGGCCAAGGGAGGGTTCTGTACAATTCATCTGCAGGTCAGTACAGCTCTGCTGCCCTGTAGCTTCATTAAGGATTCAAAATGCACTATATGTTACAGTTTTCATCTATGTGACAGATTTCTGTTCCTCATTATCCTCCACAACCAGTCCCAGTGAAGACTGAGAGATTGTTTGTGTGGGAGTCCAAGAACTGCTTCTCACTTCCCCAGCTGCAGAGCAAGCCTGCCTCTTTGACTCCTGTTGTGGTTTTTCTCCTCCTCCCATTGCGTCTGACATCGAGGTGCTTCTCAGCCCCGCCTGTTCATCCTCAACATTCAATTGAAAACAGGCAACAAAGTTGATCAGCCAAGAACGGATGCAGGAGTCTGTATTCCCTGCAGAAAGAGAAGTTGTTGCATTAATCATAAGAACAAGGAGCAGTGTAAAAGTGCTAACAGTATGAAAATGGCAATGACGTGGACAATGTAACCAGGTAGATGGGGCAAGAGAGGTCACTTCCTGTTGACTGTGATGTCTGATTCGCACTCAGACTGATCTGTAAACCTGAATGTCACACAGGTAGAGTGATCACACCCATTTACCTTCACCTTGTTGTGAGGTAATGAACCACTCTTGGATTTTGTCATCTCCTATGGAAACACTCAAGTTATTGCAGATTAAGTCTGAGTGCAGGGGTGTGCAAGATCTCTTCCTGTATTGCACAGTCTGGAGAGACTGAGTGTGACAACACAAGAAGAGTGTCACTAATTTATATAAATATGAGGCATCCTACTCTATTTTTCTGATGAAAATCTATTTAATTATCAGTACTCTGGATAGGGAAAAATGGTGTTTCTGCTACTGCAACGAGTGACTCACATCTCAGTAATGCTAAATTTTCAAGAAGGCATTTTTCATGCTTCTATGAGGTTTTCTGAAACTTGTATATACATTGTATATACAGAACTGCTGCAAACCTAAAATATTTAACCTTTTTCCCCCCAAGTGCAAAGAAACCCTTTTTATAAAAGGTCAAAATTATATTTTTTTATTATGAGAATGTATAGAAATGACAGCCAGTACTCAGGACTCCACAAGAAATATCTGTAGATAGACACTGTAAGTTAGATAGACTCTTTAGCTTTAAATACACAGATGAATGGTATCAACAGCTGGATTAAGAAGTAGTGCAGCCTGGTTTATACAGTAAGCAAGCTGTGAACACCCGTCTGTTATTCAGTCTCCTTTCTGAATTACACTCCCTCTCTCATGATCTCCCCTTTCTCTCACTTCTCAAACCTTAAAAAAATTACCTCAAATCACTCAACTGCCATATTTTGCAGTTAATCCCTGAAAATATTAAGATATTAACTACATACTACTGTAAAAATTAAATGCAGTAGGGTGATATGATTAATATTTTTAGTGATCTTGTTGTGTTATGGGACGTATGGAAAGCCAGTGAATCTCTGTTCATAAGGTTAATAAAAAATGCCCTGTCTTCACTTTTATCAGCCTGATGTCTGAGAACTTACTAAACTTTGTATCTTCTGCATCTCTGTGTGATAAAGAGGTGAGTTGCTGAACAGATGGTGAATAAATGACTCTCACTTTTGCTGCTTTCACACTTCCCAGAAGCAAAGCTGACAAATTGTATTTGGAGCCTGGAATGTGATTTCTTTATTTAAACTATATGCTTAGCACTAACAAGGGAGCACTCAGCAACATTAATTCAAACATGCTGAGTGTCTCACTCTGGGAACTGTGTTCAGCCTTTTTGAGAATCTATTATTTCCAGGAAATAATCCTCATTGTATCTGTATGCTGAAAACATAGTCACGTTCTCTTCATTCTGTGTCAAAAATTACGAAAGTCATTGTTGGTATCTATGCATGTGTGCATAAATAAATAAATGTATCTATGTATTCTGTATGCAGCAGATAACTCTTGAAATAAATGGTATTTTCTATTCTTGAAAATGTAGTCCCAAAACCTGCAATACATTCATCCAAACAAATAATCTAATCTTTCAGGGAAATGCATTCTAACGTCTTCCTTTTCCTTTATCATAATGTTCTATTTCATACTGTGCATATTTGTACTGCCTCCATCCACAGTGAATTCAGTATTCTAATGCTTCCAACCATTAGCTTAATAATGTTATGTTCTGCCTCACTTCTCTTTACAATGCTGTTGTTTTTACATTGTTTCATTCCCGATCACATTCCTCAAAGCACATTGCCCTGTCACCAAATCCTACTGCATCCAGCACCTCTCTGTTTACTATTTCCTATCTGCTATAGATAACATTTTCCTCACCTTTGTTACATTTGTTACCAGCTGAGCTAATTGTTAGATTTTAAAAGTGCTTGACATTGTGTAAGGCAGACAACTGAATTTCTGCCACACTTCTCTTTGTGGTGCACCTCTCAGCGTTGAATTATTCCTGCTGGAAAGGTATTGGGCCACATGGAAAAGAAGCAAAACAAAACTTGTGCTGTGGATATTTATTGGGTTTTCCAGTTCTCTCAGAAAGCAGGTATTGTATGGTGCTGTAATTCTGGTTGTAATCTGTTCTCCTCCATTCTTCTCAAACACAGATGCTCCTGGATACAACGTCAGAAGCCCATGTATAGTTATTCTCTGCTACAAGATCTTGCTGCCATCAAGGCTCAGGTTATTAACAGAGTTGCAAAAGCAGAATGACATAATTTATTAATAATTAATCAAAACAATCTCTGTGACCATGATTTTTTTTTTCCAGAGAGGGAAAGATACATTACTTTACAAACGACAGTTCCTTGTTCACTTTTTTACAAAACTTCAGCAATAAAGTGATTGAAGTTCAGACTTCTCAAAACAGATTATATTCAGGTTTCTTTGTGATAGACATAATTCAAATTGATATATTGTCTTTTGCTTTCTTTATTCTGTTCTGGTTTACTTAAGCATTTAAAATCCCCACAAGAGCAGTATTTTGAAAGCTATTCACTAAAAGCACATGTTGAAAATGATACTTGCTTTACTTGACCATGTGGTAATTTAGCCTGATTTTTGCTATCAGGTAATGGTCAAAACTATCAGGGGATTATTTAAAGCTCAAAACAAGGCATAAGTAAAGCAAATTCCTGCAACTGGTCATTAAAGGAAGTAAATAAAGCATTTGCAGCTGCTGCATGTTTATACGTGGGAAATATAATAATACCAGGGATATGGGACAAGCTGCATGTACTCTCTCCTGAGCAAGAAAAAGTCAAAAATCGTCATCAGTGACTTGGCTACAGGGATGATCAACTACAGTCTATTAAATCTTCAACTAGGCTGGACAAAGTTGGACCTTCAAAGAAAAAGGAGGAGGAAAACAATGTCCTCCACCGTCCTGCTATTCCCAGAGAAATACTACTCTTCCTGCCATTCCACTCACCTTCCTTAAGTTCACTATGATAGTTTTTGTCCTCTCTCCTTTAAAGGCTGGTAGAGTGATGCTGTGGAGTGCTGTCAAATACCCAATTATTGTTTTATAATCAATTTATTTTTTATTGTTTTATTGTTGTATTTTTTATTGCCACATAATTAGAGATAAACAACCATTTCTTGTTCTTGTCTTCTACCCCTGCGCCCCCCTNAAATCAACGTAAATATTCTGCTTTTAACTATTACATAATAAACTCTCTTATGTCAATTTTTATTAATTAGGTCTAGCTGGCACATGCAGTTATAGGACTGATACAGTATAAGACCATCCATTGAAGTGACTGGCAGTTATATGCAGTCTGCAGCTCAAAAAATGGTACTTGTTAAGAGCATGTTAAGAGATGATGTGAAAAAATCTCTTGAATGGAAAACTTGGAAAATAGCTGAAATCTCTGAATCAACATGGTAAATTTACTTTATTAAACAGGTTTCCTACTGCTGTGTGCAAGCGTTACCTAAAACTCCACATTTTTAATGTACAAAAGGAGGAGGGCTGAATATTCTATTTATAAAATGTCCATAAGTGAAGAGAAGCAGGCTGTTAAAGAAAGATTTCCGTGCTTTTTTGTTCTTTGATGTTCCACATACGCTGCACTTCACAATCAATGGTGATATTCTCAGTTTTGAAAAAGGAGTTTGTGCTCTAATAAACCCTGAAAAGAGTTATCCTAGAAGAGAAAAATACATAGCTATTTGTTTTCACTAGCATGTGCTTGTTAAGCATTATTGATTCTTGCAATTGGGAATGCTGTAGTTTATTAATGGAATGAAATTTTTTGGTTGGTTGGTTGTTTTGTGTTTGTTTGGGGTTTTTTTGGGGGGGTTTGGCTTTATTTTCAGGTTTTTGGCTTCCTTTCTTGTACGGGCATTTTACACAGGACCTTGTCCGACTAATAATGAGATGTCACCTCTTTCAGGCACAGTGGCATCTGGAAGAAGTCCAGCATGTTGCTTCTCATTCCTCTTGCCTTCCCTCCTTCTCCTCAGCTGGCTTCTCATATACACTGCCAGGATAAGGGGTTAAAGCCCTTCAAGTCATATCACCCCAGGTTACTGCCCAGAATGCTTTGGGAAAGATAAAACCTTTTTTTCTCTTACCCTGCTTCCAATAACCATCCTGGACAATGAAATTTCCCTGGATGTTTCATTTTAATTGTATTTGTGTGGGCAGCCCTAACGATACCACAGATAGGATAAGTAATGGGTTCTTCTAAACTAGAGTATAAAGGTGTTCTTTCTTCACTGCTTTTTCTGAATCTGATTTAGGTTATTTTAGGTTAGGAATTAAAAAAAAAAAGAGGAAATATCTCCTAAAACATGCAATTGAACAGAGGGACAATAAAACCTGCAGATACTTAAAGGCAGGGACATTATAGTGATGATTATAGCAAAGTTTCACCTATGGAGATGTACCGGTTTGAAAGCAAACCAGTGAGACTCCAAGTCAGAAATACAATTTAATAGGAAAAATGAAATAAATGCAATAGTACAAAGAAAAACCCACTGACAGAGTCAGAACACAACCTGGCACCCTGTTGGTCAGGGTGTTGGTGGCAGTCCAGATGAAGTGGTCCTGTTGAAGCAGTGATCCTGTAGAAAAGAGTCTGGTATTCGCCTGAAGGTCCAGCAGTGTAGCTCTTGTCCTCCGGGAGTCCCGTAGGTAAGGGCTGCCCGTGCTGTTCCAAACCTCTGATTTATATACAGATGGGAACTCTCAGTTCCTCCTCCTGGGTGGAGCATCTCACAATGGAATGGTGAGTCATGAGGCAAGGCATTGATGGGCCCATTAACAGGAGATAGTCCAGAGCGAGTTATCTGTGAGTCATGGGGCAGGGTCCTTGATTGCCCATTAATAGAGATAGCTCCCGGAGGGAGTTATCAAGGGTGAGTCATGGTAGCAGATAACGGGCACTGCCCCACCTGCTCCAACAGCCTATGAAGATGGTAACAGAATACCTGCCCTTGGTCACGTTTTACACTGTAACCTAGGACAGGAGATAAGATTCTGTTGCTTAATATGCATAGTTCAAAAGAGCAAGCAGCACTTCACTCAGCACGTGTAGCGCAGTTTTCTCCCTCGGCACAGGTTTCCTGCATTAAATGCACAGGACTACAAATTTGTCTTGCATAACATATATGAAAATAATGCTGCATAGAAGATCTGTCGCTGTTAGAAACATGTAAGAACATAATAACATTCAATAAATTTAGTAGATGGTAAATTAAATTTGACCTTCAAGTGCGACACGGTGTAAAAGCCTGTGATTTTGTATGCAAGGCAGAGTTACTTCACAGCCTGAATAGCCAAGAAAAATGATCACACTGGTGTAGCTTGGCTAACTCAGCAAGCACCTGAGAAGTACAAGTAAAAGGGTAGAGAAGACTGTGTAAGTTGTTGCAAAGTATGCTATTATAGGAATAAAATTAAATAAAACACAATAAAATCCAAGCTACAGTATAAAATAATCCAGAATGTCTAAGAACATAATGGAAACAGTAACAGATCAGATGAATAATTTAGGGTTGGACTGGACATCACACTTAGAAACACAGTATATCATAGACAACAATCTTACTTTGGCAGAGGACTGGACAAATGACTTTGTAGGTCTCTTCCATTACTAATTCTTTTCATTCAATGCTCTTCGTAGACCAATGTTAAGTACCTCTAAAAGGCACTAGAAAGATTAGACCTCCATTTATTTCTTGTCCTAAAAGCTAGTCTTCGATCACACAGCAGTGAGATGCCATGTCTATTAGCTGCTGTTGTTTACTCTGGAATGAAAGAATATTTAAGGACAATGGATAAAACAAGAGTTTTTAATCAATCAAGGTGAATTACGCCAGGAGTTTATGCCAACACAATAACTCTCCCTCTTTTAAGATGAGTAATGTTTTAGAAATAGTTATGGTTGCTAAGTTATAATTTCATTACAGAGCATCAACTGAAAAATAAATCATCTATCCTGGCTTCAGGAAGAGTTAAAGAAGTAAAACTAAGGGTTAATCCATTAATCCTTTAGCAAAATTATAGCCATCTCAAGATAACTATAAGGATACATATATTCTTTGCATAATTTGTGTACAAAGTATATTTTGTATATGGCTCTTTCAGTCAGTATATAAAATCACCTAAGGGGAACTCCAAAAAAGTGTGTATTTAGAACATATCACAAGGCCTTTTACAGGAGACAAACTAATTCGGTAACTCTGACATCCTAAAATTCAGGTTAGGAGAATATATTTGCTTGTGTCCTGCAATCTCTCAAAATTTACTCTCCTGATCTTTTATCACCCAACCTCATGATTTATATAATATCTGTAAACTTTGTAAAGTTTTGCATTTATTTTGCTGAAGGGTTATAGTGTATAAAGAACTTCAACAGATTTATAATTAACTTAATGTTTGGAAAACACTCATGGATATTATAAGTGTTTTATTTTTAATTTAGCAGGTTTTGTTCTGGTTAAATTATTAACTAATGTGTTAAATGCTTTGTTATTTGATGTATTTTTTTCCTTCTTTTAACACAGGCATTTGAATACATTGTGGGTTTTTTTAATGTGGTTTTAAATACCTGTTCCTGTTTGTCTTTGCGATGAAGTCTTGTTTTTGAGTGTGAAGACAAACTTAAGTGATAGCTTGACTTTTTTTTTTAATTAATGGGAATTGATTATACCCCTACTCCCTGAGGCAGGAGTCAAGTTTAGTACAAGCTTCATAAATGCAATGAAGCAGAGGGTACCTTTTCTGTCCACATGCCTCCTCAAATTTTGAAAGAGATCATCATTTTAGTTTGGAAAAGGGTAAATTCCACACTTCATACAATGTGCTCACTCATCTGAGGACCAGGTGTTTAAATAAAATAAACAAATTATGTTCTCCTACCCTGCAACCTGCAGCTGAAATACACAATTTTTTCCTCACATTAGAGGAAGAACCCCCTATTTCAGGATTCCTTCCAGTGCTAAGGTTTCTCTTATTTATTGCCTCACAATGCCTCACTCCTTGAGGCAGGTGAGAAAACTCTTAGGGACCTCTTTGTCAGGAAGTTTTTATAGCATCCAAGGGGAATTTTCTGCTTAAAGTAGTTATTGAGACAAAATTCAAGATGCCATCTCTGTCTGTTTGGTTTGATATGAACAGGAAGGCAGAGAAAATTTAGCACTTAATAGTTATGGTAAAGAAAGGCAAGTTTTGAACAGAATTTTGCCTTTTGAGCTGAGAAAACCAAGAGCCTGAGACTGGAAGTATTTTATTTACATGTATGTCACATAATGTAGAGGGTCAATTAATGTCAAGTTATCTGACCACTGACTGGATTTTCATCTCTGATCCATAGGCCACAGTATTAAACTGAAAAAAAAAAAAAAAGACTGAAAACAAGAAAAGAATTCCTTTGGAGAGCATTTTAAATCTCCAGTATGTTTTTCGGTCAGGGTAGGTATGCTTCCATAAAATTTTATTGGTCTAATTTTATATACCTAATTTTCTAACATCTTACTTCATCAAACCAAATGTATTTTTTTTTCCATCCCTAATAGTCTCTTTTAAAGTTATCTAAAATCTGAATGTCACAGACTTTACACCAACAGTTCTTAAAAATTCCTTTGAGTCTCCAAATATCCCCAAGTTAAAATGTGTGTTACCTACTAGATACACATGCATGCACACACAGATGCACAGACATTCGTAAAACCAGAAGTTTTAATAGAAGGAAATTAAAACAATACAGATTTGAAAGCATAATGAACTTTTATAATCAATAGGTAAAACAGGCAAACTGCAGCATTGTTTGTAAATTCCAGGTTGTTGGGTTTTTTTCTATTATGTTTTAGGGAATCACAATTTCAAAGACTGAATTAATTACATGAATAATACAAATTAGTGAACACTACTGCAGGACTTCTCCTGGCATGGGATGACACAGTACGATGTCAGTCCAACAAAGAAATCTGAAGAATATATGGACACTAATTTGACTTGAAGAATATTAAAAAAAAAAAAGAAAAAGAAAAAGAAAAGCTTTTGCCTCATTCCTTTGGAAGGTAGGAATAAAAAATAGCTTCCTTTCAGCTACGACCAATATTATTGCATGAAGAAGGGAGTTACCTACAATCACCAATGAAAAAAAGACAAGAACTTGACAACAAACTATTGCTTATAAACAGAGTAAATTTAGATGTAAGGAAGCACAGTCATTACCCACAAAACANACGATGTCAGTCCAACAAAGAAATCTGAAGAATATATGGACACTAATTTGACTTGAAGAATATTAAAAAAAAAAAAAGAAAAAGAAAAAGAAAAGCTTTTGCCTCATTCCTTTGGAAGGTAGGAATAAAAAATAGCTTCCTTTCAGCTACGACCAATATTATTGCATGAAGAAGGGTGTTACCTACAATCACCAATGAAAAAAAGACAAGAACTTGACAACAAACTATTGCTTATAAACAGAGTAAATTTAGATGTAAGGAAGCACAGTCATTACCCACAAAACAGAATATTGGCCAATTCCTGGAAAGAAAAGATTTGATCTTCTTAGAAGTTATAAAAAGAGCACAGATCCTTTGAAAACAGAAGCCACTCCAGGGAAGAATATAAAGTTTTTAAGATTTTTTGAGCTAATCTATGACAGTCCTGGAGGGAGTGAGAACAAAAATAGTATTCATTGCCAAAGGATTTTAATTATTATCTTCTAATCTTGCTAAAAAACGTAAAGGGAAGAAACCCTTGAAAACAGAAGAATCCTTTCTGGCAAAATTCAGGATTGAACTGGGCTGTACAAGAGGAGTAAAACATTGGGCCGTTAGGCTTTGGAGAAAGTCAAGAGAAGAACCATCACACTTTTTGTGATACTCTGTGCTCTGCCCATTTGGGAAACTTTCTCCATGCTTCCTCAGCTGTGATGCAATAGTATTTCAGATATTTTGGGACCTGTTTTTTCTCCTTTCTGAATCCTGTATATATGCAGACGCTAGCAGGACCCTTAGCCTTCATGAATGAAATATTGCTGGTATTTAAGCTAACACTTGGCTCAGCTGCAAGATGAAATTTGATCATATGGTATTTACTAATGTATTATTAATGGGCAGCTGAATGGCTTCAATAATATTTCTTAGTATTTATCATTCCCTACAAGGGTAAAAAAGACAGGTCCCCATTAATCTGGGTTATTTTAAATGAGCTACACAAAAGAGCTAAGTGGGCCCCTTATTTCCCTCACATCATCCCACAGCAAGAAAATATGATGTGACAGGGATTTGTCCTGACTTATATCATATGAAGAATGGGCCCAAAGTAGACATAAAGCTGCCTTTCTTTAATGTCTTCTGATTGTTTCACTGAATTTATATGGCTTTGGTGTATTAATAATCAGTCTTTGAGAATTCCCTGATACATCAGCTAGTTATCTCCAAGGGACTTCTGTATATCAACCTTGTAAGTATGTTTGCCTGCAGTAACATTTGTGTGCTTGTCTTAGAACACTAGTCCGATTTTTTAATGTATTTACTGGCAGTACGTCTAGACTATATTATGATCCTTCATATACAATAAATTTGAAGTACTGTTATTTTTATTATTACATTACGTGAGCAGGGTAGAATAATCAGATTTGCCAGACTGACTAAAAGTTTGGACATAAGAGAGATGAAGTCTGTCAATTACTCAACCACAAAACTTTTTCTCCTTTTTAATAGACTTCAGTGTGAAGTCTTTGGTTATGCCATAGATACACTCATCATTTCTGAAAATAATACAAATGATGGAATAAACTATAGGAACTTTTTAGACTGGATTCTGTTCATTGTGCTGAATAGAAGCTCCACTAGAAGCTGCCCTAGACACCAGAATCCCACAGTATGAGGTCCTCTGCCCACTGAATTTTGTTGATGCTACAATTGCACATTCAAGTGGATTCCTAGAAGGATTAAAATTATTTAGGATTCATGTTCATAGCCAGTGTCTTGATGGGTCACTATGCATCTGCATAGGTTTTCAAATCCCACTTCAGAACGTCTTTGGCTTTATCTACACTATCTACAGCTTTTGATCATACAGCTATCAATTAAGAATAAGTAAAAAGAAATTTAAGCTAGTCTCTGGAAAAAGACTTTGATCTTAAAATTTCACAGCCTTATGGGAAGATTTTCAAAGATGCTTAACCCCTTTGAAGATCTGTCCTTAAAGTAAAGAAGCAAACTGGAAACCTGAGCACAAAGCACAAAGAGAAAAGACACACTTAGAGAATCACACAGAAAAGTCAGAACTCACTTCTGAGTCATAAAATGTTAAGAACAAGGAAGGTTGCTCTGCCCCCCACACACACTTTCCAGCTCAATAAGATAAGTAAAAGTCTAGCATGTACTCAGAGGGTGTAAGAAGAGTGGAACTTGTCATGTATCATTGTGGTATTCTGTAAGCTACAGCTAACTGCAGACTACAAAGGATGGCTAAGATGAAACAGGATGAAGTATTGAATTTCACCATTTAATACCCAGAATGAGGTTTTCCATGTATTTCTAAAGTCAGCACAGATTTATCAATACTTGTCTGCATAACCGTTTCATTGCTCTGAATGATCCTGTGAAGGAAACTTCATTCCTGGTGAGTCTGACCTGATTCTACAAAATTACAAGATCCATGGCAACAGGGCAGATGAGAATGAAGCACTTGATTGCAGGGACCCTGAGAGTGTCTTAAGGCTATTCTGAGACAGGTATTGACTGAAAAACCCAGCACATGCCAGTGTGTTTGAGGACACTTTAGACTGATAACTTCTGTTTGCTGAGAAGTTAAATACTTTTTTTTTTAATTAAAAAAAAAAACCAACCAACCAAGTTTTCTACAAGACAGTATGTTTGCTTTTTGCCCCACTCTAGTTATTAAATATACAAGGTTCCAAAATTCAATAAAATCCATCTGAAGAAGAGACAATATGCTGAATGGAAGGATATACAAAAAACAGTAAGTAAATCTCTAAATACAGATCTTGTGCCTGAAAATAAACAAACAAACAAACACATAAATGAAATAAGGAAACTGTTACCAGTTTTGCTAGAAAAAGGTCAAAGTCTTCCAAATGAAAAGCACTGATGCATCAAGGACAAAGAAACAGACTGCCTTGCAAACTACGTGGATTTCTATGGGAGTTTATTTGTGTATATCCTGGGGGATCTACAACACATTAAAAGAATGCATCTGATCTTTGTATCCTAAATAGATGTTTCTGTTGCTAGGTGATGTAATATGCTTGTAACCCTAAGAACTCCAAGGACAATTGCGTTCAGTGACATTTCCAGCACTAAGCTGCTGGAAAAGTGAAACGGAAGAATTTTTTTAGTTGATGTTTGTTCTAGAAAACTTTTCAGTTCAATACACTTGAACTAATGCAGTAGATTTTCAATACAATTTCTCTTATAAAAGAATAGCTGTACTGTTTTCACTCTTGAATTACTAGTCTTATCAGATGGCCTTTGGAAAGATTCAGCATTTATTTTTAAACCAAACTCTCTATTTAATACCATATTGGAGGGAAAACAGTCTCTTGAGTTACAGATATTACACTGGGAGGAGTTATTAAATTCTTGACTGTGCAGTGAGCCATCCACTGGAATGCATCAAAGGTCCTGATTATTCTCCAATGTGTGTGCTGGGAGGGGAAGAAAGTAGAAGGAAGAAGATGTTACAGATGGAATGATAAAACCACAATAGAAATGTTGGCAAGAGAGTCAAGCTTAGTTTAAACTTTTCTAACCATGGAATCAAAAAAAAAGTATATTGATTGGTTTTGAACTTAATACTTCACAAGAAGACCAAATACCTGCAAAACTACAGTATGCTGTTGAAGTTATCAAGACCAATGTCCATATTATAGTATTGTGAGTGGGCAGAGTGTTGAGTGAAAAACACTAAAATGAGTCTAGTAGGTGGGTCATGCCTCACAGAAAACCTCACAAGAAAAAAACCAAATCTACAAATAATTTTTAAAATTGCAATCAAGCAGCAGCTCTACAATGTTCCTGCAATCTACCAGAGTGCCACTGATGTTATAGTTCTGAAATGAAAAGGTCTTGTTAGGAATATGAGAGGAAAATGTAATAGTCAGGAATATGAGAGGAAAATGTAATGGTTGGATAGAGCTTATTTCACCTTTTTAATGTTATTACAATATTTAAAAACAAAGGGAATTTCAATTACTGACAAGAGACACTTGTGCAATTCAAATAGAAGGAACATCATTTTTAGGATGCTTACTTAAAATTTTTCTGAATTGTGATGGTTAAAAAACTTCAAAAACCCTTGGTAGAAGTCTCTGACATTTCTGTGTGTTTTTCTGAGCCTGAACTAGATTCAAGTGAAAAACAGAAAAATGGGAGGAAGTTTTGCTTTCAAATATTTAGAAAATTTTGGTTGATTTTGATCAATTTTTCAAGACTTTTTTATTTTACTAAGTCAGTTGATTGACTTACTGAAGAAAAAAATCCTGGCTGAGATATTGTCTTTCATGTCACAGAGCCCTCAAGTGAAATATTTTAGATTTTTAAGCAAATGGCTTGTTCATGATCAAATTAGCAAATGGTTTATTCATGACAAAATTATCAGATCTACAGTATATTATAGAGATCAATGAGAAAATATCAAATGGCACTCAAAGTTCTACTGTCAGGGCTGCTACCTCATTTTTATAATGCTACGGGAACATATAGTTTATTTTAACAGTTTATGACTGCTACCAATAGCTGCTTACTTTATGATATTCATTAACTGTTTTCTTCTTTCTTGCAAATCACATTTCATAATGTACTGAAATGATTTGCCTCTTTGAATCAATAATAATTTGTTCACAACAAATTAAAAAATGTGAAAGTCTGAAGTTTTCTTATACAAGTACAGGTTCAGCTATCTGCCCTGTTTCCTTTATGTAATAATTGCAGTACATTTCCTTGGTTTGCTTTCTGTATTGCTTCTGAAATAATTGTTATCATATGCTTCAGTAGATGTCTGGCTGTGTAGGGCTGTACTCAAGATTGTTCACAAGGGAAAAGTATGGTGCAAAAAAAATTCCAGATTTCTTACAGATGCTAGAACATGACCTGAAACATGAGTATGATGCCCATCTGTTCAGTCTTGATATTTGGCATGGCAAACCCTGAAGTTTCAGACCCATGACTCTCTGGTTAAATGGTCATGAAAAAACCAAATAGCAACGCTAATAATAAGTAGAATATGAAATAATTGTGTAAAATTCAATGACTCTGTAAGGTTTGTCAGTACACTGGAAGCCAATCTGTGATAGAGAGCACGATTATTTAATGGATTTGTTTACAGTTTATTGTGGCTTCCTGCACTCCACTGCCAACTGCCTTCTGGTGCAATTATACCCACTTGGGATAATTGCTCTTTCTCTGAGAACTGCTCCTCCATTTTGGAAAAATGTCCAGGTTTTAAGAGGACAGGCAGAACAAGATTAACATGGAAAGCAGGAAAGCTGCAATACTGGAAACAGAGAGGCAGTGGGAGGGAAAATAGATGTATTAGCTCCAGAGACTGTCTCTGTAGCAGTCCTAAGAGGTGGTGGAAAGAATGAGACTTTCCTGGAAAATCAGCACAGCCTTTCTGCAGGGCACAGTGTAAAGCTTATTTCTGGTGATGACTGAACACTGCTTGACTGAAAAGTAAGTCCAGAGAAGAGAAATGCCTCTGCAGAGGAATCTAACTGCAGTTGGGAAGGGAAGATTTGATTTATGGTTTTTGTATTTTTTTTTAATTGATGTACATCATATCTTGTTGCTTATCAGTATCTTTAGATTAAAAGTTGGCTTCCTTCAATTAATAATAAACACTGGTTTTAGAGACTTCTAGGAAGAGTATATCAGAATATTCCAGAAAATGCCTGAGCAAACTGTACCGTATATCTGTCACACAGTCCAGTGGCTTACCACACCATGAAATCAGTCTGATAAAGAAACAGTCCAGACTTTGAAGTCTGATAATAACCTGCATCTAGAGCCAACCACAGGCTTTTTGAACAAGCATTCTTTCTGTAACTTTTTGTCATGTGAAGGTCCATGTTTATCTATCCCTCTTTCCAGGTGAATCTGATGGTAGAGGAAATCTGCTGGAAAATATAAAATGGCTTTTCATATTTATGTAGCACACAGGTAGCTCCTACCTGCTCTAATTGCAGCTGTGCCACATCTACATCTCAGATAATCACTGCCCTTGTGCAGTGCTGCCTTCAGCAGCACTTTTCTCTGTGCCAAGCTATTTCTTACCACTGCTTTTGACAAAACAATGCTGGTGGCATTTGGATCCATTCACCCTACTCCAGCTAGTGTTGTATAATCTTTGCACATGGGCGCAGGAGCTTTGCTATCTGAGTTCAGCAGTTTTCAAATAAGAATTTCTCTCACTGTCAGGGAAACTGCAGAGGCAGATGTGCCAGAACCTGTGTTGCACAGCTCACGGAGAGGGTTGTGCACACCCATAGGACACCATCAAGGAGGCTGGATGCAGGCATGCAGACAGACATGAAAATGTGCCCTTGGTAGAACATAAACAGATGGATTCAGCAGCAGTAGTTCATCAACTGTATAACTGTGTCTGCACATCTATCACATAATGAGAAAACCCCTCCATTTTCTTCTGGCTGCTAAGTTTGTATTTCTATTAAACTAAATAATCTCAGAAATATGTGTTCTGTGTACAGCACAGTAAGCTATGAAGGAAAGAGCAATAAGCATAACTAAACTAACATTATATGAAGAAGCATTTTCTGTCCTCCAGTTTGTTAATGTTCTATGCAAATATGCAGGGCAAATTCATGATTTAATCATCACTGTACTGGTAAAAGCCTTCCAGTTCTCATATATTCCTCCTCTTGTTCCTGTAAAATTTTAGATTGGAGTTTGCAGCAAAGTAGTGACATAGACATTGTTTTCTTTAATATTATAATTTTTCAATTACTGTAATTTAGTTAAAAGAAATGATTGCCTGAAACGTAATTTGGGACATTATTACAACACAAAATTTAGGATTTCAAGACCTCCAAAAAAGCAAGTTTATAAAAGCTTTGAGAAAAGTGCTTTCTAAATGCCATTTAATAACCAATAATTCTCTGTTCACCTAGTTCTCTGTGATTCGCATTTATCTTTGACATATTCATGGTGAAATCATTTTATGAAGAGAAATCTGAACTCTCATGCTCCAAGAATTTTCTGAACTAACTTCTTTCTTAATACAAAAGTGTTGCCATCTTGTTGGAGGGGAAAACCAGTGCCCTCAGCCTGTGTCAAGATTGTACGTCTAATGTGTGGCCACAGACAGGTTCGAGAATTTGAGTTCCACTTACTTCTTGGAGAACACTGCTCATCTTTGTTGCCAAGGCAAGGTAGGACGCTCTCTGACATCTATTTTCACTGATTCTTCCCTACTTTGAAACGAGAAGTCTTTTAGAATTCTTGAAAACTTAACAATTGATTTTTTTGTGGTTTATCATGTTTGAGGCAGAAGCACACAAAACCTTACAAGCTCAAACTTCCTTTTTATGATGGGTATCTGAATTCTCTTACTTCAGACAGTGCCATGTTTCACTTGAAGCTGAGAATAATAATCAAGTTTATCAGGCATTGATCTTGGCTTCCACATATGAGTTATTGTGCATTAGTATGATAATTTTGTGCTTTTGATATAATCTGTCTCAAAGCTGTATTTCATTTTCCCTCCCAGAGTATCATAGGATGACAGCATTCCAAATAAGTACCTGAAATATTTTCAGAATTATTTGAAATACCTTGTCATATTTTCTGGAAGATACCACAGCCACAATTATACTCTTACATGCTGCCTTCTCAAAATCTACAATCTATGTTTACATTAAAAAAACCCCAAAAAGTATGTTGCATTATACACACAGTGAGAATGATTGACACAGTTCAACCTTTTTTGCATGTTTTGCTAGTCAGTTAGTTAAAAGTGGAGTTAGGTTTCTACTCATGACTTTCTGAATAAAATAAATATTGAAACATCACCACTGTTTTGGATTCATAGCTCTGTATTTTGAACGTTGAGCAAGTTCAAAAATTTTATTTTAAATGAAGTTCAGTACAATTCAACTTGAGTAACAGACCACCATGCACATCTTCAACTCTCTGTTTTGAAAGAAAAGTCCAGGAAGTTCTGACCATAAACATAAACATTTTACTGTTTAATATCTTTATCAAAGATCTGGAGGAGGAGATCAAGTGTACTGAAAGGATTGTCAGGCACTGAAATGGGCTACCCAGGGAAATGCTGGAGTCACCATTCCTGGAAGTGCTCAAGAAATGACTGGACCTGTCACTTAGTGCTATGCTGTAGCTGATACAGTGTTCAGTCAAAGGTTGGACTTAGTGGTCTGGGAGGTCTTTTCCAGCCTTAATGATTTCATGATTCTAGGTCCAGAAAGCCTAGATGAAATTTACAGTGCAGCCAAATACAAAAGTCTAAGAGATATATGAAAAAAATTCTAGCCGTGCTGACTGTAAGAATCCAGGTCAGTACATCAGGAATTATATTTTGAATTTTTTCAAAAGCTTAATGAATAGCTTCCTATGAACAGTCCAGGGGAACGTTATCACCCTTCGTTCTCAGTGGGGTTCTTTCTAGAGTGGTCACTCTCTTTAGGTTGAAATAGTGTTTTATGGACGGCTGATTAAACACATATTCCAAGAGTTGTACAAATCTTTTTTTTTAGACAGGAAGAAATGCAGTGCAATATTATTACCTTGTGTGTAAATGATACCTGACACTATCACAAATACCTTGTAAACTTCCAGTGCATTGATCATGTATTGCTGATAAATAAATGATCTAAACAAATACCTAACCTTTCTTCAGTCATCCCATAACGAAGTAATAGCAAGTCAATATTGGTTACTTTCTAATTTCTTAGATTTCTGCTGAGTGAGTTCCACACTTTACTAGGACAGTAATGGACTGATAATGTTATCTGTTATCAGCCCTTAATGACAGAAATTTCTGTTTATGACATGGAATGCTGCAAGGGAAAGATATTCCAATTATTTTTCCATTTTTTAGCAGCTAATATTCTGAGTAAATGAACTGAGGTCAGTTCTCATGTAGTGATTTTGTTCAACAGAAACTACAGTCTTTGGCAGCAGGAAATACTTGGATGGACTAGAAAGAAAAATGAATGTCCCCCTCTACTAAAAACCTGGGACAAAGGCCAAACTCCCCTTGATTGGAAAGTCACCAGGTGCTTGGGATTTTATCCTAGTACAGAATTCTGTCTTTGGCTTATGAAGCCCAAATGGGTTCCATCACCTCTAATTTAGGGTGTGTCATCAAGGTGGAAAAGAGTGCTTGACTTCACAGCACAGCTATCACTGGCTGAAATAAATTCAATAATCCACAGGTTCTCAAGTGTTTTGTTGTTTTTTTTTTTTTAAAGCCACCAAAATTACAAAACTGTTTCACAGCTTCAGTACAATGGATATTTTGATGGTCATTCCTTCAGATATATATGTATTTTAAACATAATTGTTGCTTATTTAGCATAGCAGCACAAATGACTGAATAAAAACTGTTTCTGTAGAAAGCCCTGCCTTGGAGATCAATGCCAAACAGATTGGTTGGTTTGTTTTTGTGAAGAGGAGCTCATGTATGTTGTGTTTCAGCCTTTGGGTACTATGGATTTTCACTGCAGTGGTTCAGGCTCATCTTCTGAGCCATCAACCCATTCTTGAGCCAACACCCCATGTCCCACGGCCCTTGTTATCTGACTTTTCTGTCGGTCCCAAAAGCTTACTTTCACCAACAGTTTGTCTTTTTGGTTCTCTTGTCCTCCTCTTGGACCACATCAGTATTTCTCCAGCCTTAAGCATGGGAACCAGCAGCGCTCCTGAGGAAACTCTTTTGCTCCAGCTCCCTGAAGGAAAAAGAAACATCCCTCCAGTATTTCAGCCACTCTATTCCCCTAAGGCACTTTCGAATAAGAGACAGGCATTTAGTTTGACCACTTCAAAGACTCCTTTGTCCCCAAGCAACATAATCCAGCCATGCTGGCTGACTGCTGGCTGTGTATTCTGAGACATTAGGTGGCCTCACAAAACCCAGCTGCAATTCAAATGCTGTTTGCGTGCAGCTACATGTCCTCAGGTTTCCATGCCACACACAGCCATCACAATTCATGTCAAGCTGTTACATAATCCTGGACACTTCCCAGCTCTGCTTTAGTGAAAACAAATGGAAAGAAATGTTTTCGGGTTTTTTTGTCCAAAACAATGTGCCCTTTTGTTTCAAGTTTACCTTGCAGAATGATTGCCAATGCTTTTGGTATGTCCAATTTGGGATTTTGTCTCTGACTTTCTGAGACTTCCATCAGTAGTTCAACATAAAATGTAGTGAAAGCTTATTCTCCAGAGGCTTGGAAAATAAAACAATATGATAATTGATCTCCAGGGGGTTTTATCAGGTTTTAATTTATGATAACCAGTTCTTGTTATCTTACAAGTATATGTCCTTCAGTGTCTTTTTACAGCATCTGGAACCATTGGACTATCTTTTGAAGCTCCTAGGGGTTCCAATTTCATTCCCATTTGCATGTTCTGGCCTTCATGCCTATCACTGTATTGTTTTATAAATTTCTGTGAAGCTCTGTGTTTACAAGAGATTCAGCTTTTACCTTTCCAACAGAAAAGGCCACCTTTTTCCTTTCTTTTAAATCAGCCATTGCAATGGGCTTTGAATGTATTATGACATTTTAAAATATTTTTTCCTTACTCTTCATAAAGATAAGTGCTCTGCTTCCTTTTTTCCTGACAATGAGATTGATTATTTTTGGTTTTCCCTGGGTCATTAATAATGCAATTATGAAATATGCTATGTGGGAAACAATAAATATAAGGGTAATATTCACTTGAAAAAACATCAGACTTAACCCTAGGCTATTCAGTATACATCAGCTACATTGTGAGTGGAAGCACAGAAGGCACGCTTTGGTGCATAACATATCATCTCTTTCCTTCCTAATGTGCTCTACGGTTCTGGTGTTAGCAGAAAGAGAATATGCTGTCTTTGATGCTGCTGAACCAGCCGGCTGCCTGACTTTTCCATCTTTTTCCTTCTGATGTTTGTATTAGGCCTGTGTTGCAGAACCAATGAGAGTTTTAAGTACCCTTGCCTGCCCAATTTTTATTAGATTTATCAGACATTTGCATCTGGAATTGAAATCTAAAGTGATCTTATACAGCTAAGATATTGAACTTTCAAAATAAAGATTACAAATGCGAAGTCAAGAAGTAATGTGGTAATATACTTCACAAAATATTATTCTCAACAGAGGATAGAACACATGATCAAAAGCAATTTTTCAAATGTTAAATACCATATTGCAGTAATTTCTAAATTGAAACATTCCAAAGCCACATTTCATGTTACAATGTGACAGTTTTTCCTCATTTCTAAGTGTAAAGTTATTCACTTCAAATTAAATAATAAAAACCCCACCAAACAAAAAAATCCCCCAAAATTAAAAAAAAAAAAACCACCCAAAAAACCCCCAAAACAAAACAAAACAAAACAAAAAACAGAGGGAGAGACATAAGAAAGAGACAAGCAACACAGAAAAAAAGTATATATTTCCTAGCTGCTCAGTAATAACCTATTAACCAGTAACTGTATTTGCACATCAGCTGAATGCTTCTTTCATGATGAAGGGAAGGCAATGTATTTTAAAAAAGTATTAAGCCATACTATCCATTCTTGAAAATATAGATTGACCAGGAATGCTGATAGACATTGTGCTTTAGGACAGTCAAGTGCTGCTGTACAACATCTCTATAGATTCACTAAAGGCATCATTAAAAATACATTAAGAAAGGGAACCAGGATACTGCTAAATTGTGGTGTATCCTGAACAAACCACCATTTTAATTATGTTAACTGTTAAAATGGTCAGTCTTAATTCAAGTCCAAACTAGTTATTGTAAGTAAGAGTATATAAATATAAAAATATATTTATATAAAAATATAAAAATAACTAATCATAGTTATTTTTAGAATGGAGACTGCAAGTTCTTTTGCCCAGCCACAGAAAGACTAAACATGTCCTAAAGCAAACCACCATACTTGCCTCCATCTAGGTTTATTCCATTGTTTAGAGGAAACACTGGGTTACCATTTGTGCTTGACATCTTGTGGAGACCATACAGCAGAAAACTGCTCCAAGATCATTTGTTCTTAATGAAAGCAATTTGTTACTAGCTGAAGCAAAATGTTCTTTGCCTTTGTGCCAAAAACGCCTTGCCTATCCTCCATGTTTGCTGCGCTTACACACAATAATGGAAATATTATGAGATATGCTTAGAACAGCAGCATAACAAGCAGGACACACTGCATTGTTCTAAAACAATAGGCATGAGTGTGTTGTTCTTTGTCACACTTTTATCTACCATAGAAGCTCATTGACACAATGGAGGTTCAACATTTTTTAATTGCCTTTTTAATTTAGTCCACTTTTTCCCCCAGGGCTGATGCACTGATTCCTCTCATTCCTCCTTCATCCCCATCTCAATAGACCTGCTTTTATGAGATACATATTAAAACATCTGCTTTTTTTATTATGCTCACATGTTTTTATGTAACTATATTTCTTTCCTTTATGAACTTAATAAGCTCTTTGAGGCAAGTGTTAAGAATACTTAAGAGAAATACAGATATCCTGGAGTAGAACATTTTTAAAAGGAGGTAGGACTGAAGCTTAAGAAAAAAAAAAAGAGAAAGAACTTAGGGAAAAAAGGGTAGGTGCCTCAATAAATACAGATAGCAAAATGGTTCTCAGCTAATCCCATTACCCCAGGCAGCCTTAGGAGAGCAAATTCACATAATTTCATATACATAGCCTTTGTCTGTACAGAGACAGAACTTTGCAGTGGCAGCCCAGAAAAGAACAGCATTTGTGGACATAAGAATATTTAAAGAACAGATGAAGTGCCTCATTTCCTTTACTATGTAAGTTTTTGTGTGCTCTAACACAGTTCCTTAAAATTACAGAAAACTCTCCAGAAATCATTAAGTACCCATAGGACACATGAAAGTATATATGAGGGAGTTCAGCATGGTAGAATTAGATCTTTCCATTAAAAAGAAGGAAAAAGGAAGGAAAGAAGACATCATATGTTGTGGAAAAGGAACTGCACAAGAATATGAAATATTCATGACTCTGATCCTTTGAACAAGTGTGGTTGAACTAGTGAGTACAATATGTACATATGAGTATGGTGAAATATGTATCAGTCATATCAAAACACATAGCTTGTGTTGCAGTAGAGCATCCTTTTTTCTGCCTACAATATGCTTGAGCCATAGAACCATATTTTAGTCATAGAACCAACCAATCATTTAGGTTGGAAAAAACCTCCAAGATCAAAGTCCAATCTTTGACAGATCACCACCTTGTCAACTAGGCCCTAGCACTAAGAGCCACATCCAGTCATTATTTGAACACCCTGGGCAGTCCATTCCAATGCTTGACAATCCTTCCCACAAAGAAATTCTTCCTTATGTCTAACTTGAACCTTTCATGGTGAAGCTTGAGGCTGTGTCCTCTTGTCCTGTTGCTTGTTTCCTAGGAAAAGAGGCCAACACCCTCCTCTCTCCAACCTTCTTTCAGGTATTTACAGANAAATTAAAAAAAAAAACCCCAACAAACAAAAAAAACCCCCAAAAATAAAAAAAAAAAAACCACCCAAAAAACCCCCAAAACAAAACAAAACAAAACAAAAAACAGAGGGAGAGACATAAGAAAGAGACAAGCAACACAGAAAAAAAGTATATATTTCCTAGCTGCTCAGTAATAACCTATTAACCAGTAACTGTATTTGCACATCAGCTGAATGCTTCTTTCATGATGAAGGGAAGGCAATGTATTTTAAAAAAGTATTAAGCCATACTATCCATTCTTGAAAATATAGATTGACCAGGAATGCTGATAGACATTGTGCTTTAGGACAGTCAAGTGCTGCTGTACAACATCTCTATAGATTCACTAAAGGCATCATTAAAAATACATTAAGAAAGGGAACCAGGATACTGCTAAATTGTGGTGTATCCTGAACAAACCACCATTTTAATTATGTTAACTGTTAAAATGGTCAGTCTTAATTCAAGTCCAAACTAGTTATTGTAAGTAAGAGTATATAAATATAAAAATATATTTATATTTTAAATGATTTCTCATCTTCTTTTTACTGAATTAAAAATTTCTAGAATAACCAGGCTTTCAAAATAATTATATACTCTTCTATGGGCAGAAAGAATATATCTACTGGTTTTAATTTCAGAAGCTGCAAAGTCTGAACAAACCAAATCAAAGTGCAGATTCTGAATTTAAAATGCTTTTTTTTAAAATTTCTTGTTCTAATTTTTCGCAGATCATTTCATCTTTATTAGGTTAAAAAGTGCAACTGAAATTGCAAACTTCTTGAGCTTCCTAAGGAATTTTAGGTTGTCACAGAGGATTAACTCTGCGTAAGTTTAGCATTGTAAAGGAGATCTTATCACTGGATATTACTCATAAGCATTCTTTTCCAAATCAATAATTATTTGTATGAGTGCTATAATTGAACTCTGAATATAATCACTATTTTCAAAGAACAAAATAGAATTGTAAAATCTGGTTTGTTTTTTATTTTGTGTAATTTCTGGGTGGACCTTATCTGGATGCCAGGTGCCCACCAAGCNAGGGAAAAAAGGGTAGGTGCCTCAATAAATACAGATAGCAAAATGGTTCTCAGCTAATCCCATTACCCCAGGCAGCCTTAGGAGAGCAAATTCACATAATTTCATATACATAGCCTTTGTCTGTACAGAGACAGAACTTTGCAGTGGCAGCCCAGAAAAGAACAGCATTTGTGGACATAAGAATATTTAAAGAACAGATGAAGTGCCTCATTTCCTTTACTATGTAAGTTTTTGTGTGCTCTAACACAGTTCCTTAAAATTACAGAAAACTCTCCAGAAATCATTAAGTACCCATAGGACACATGAAAGTATATATGAGGGAGTTCAGCATGGTAGAATTAGATCTTTCCATTAAAAAGAAGGAAAAAGGAAGGAAAGAAGACATCATATGTTGTGGAAAAGGAACTGCACAAGAATATGAAATATTCATGACTCTGATCCTTTGAACAAGTGTGGTTGAACTAGTGAGTACAATATGTACATATGAGTATGGTGAAATATGTATCAGTCATATCAAAACACATAGCTTGTGTTGCAGTAGAGCATCCTTTTTTCTGCCTACAATATGCTTGAGCCATAGAACCATATTTTAGTCATAGAACCAACCAATCATTTAGGTTGGAAAAAACCTCCAAGATCAAAGTCCAATCTTTGACAGATCACCACCTTGTCAACTAGGCCCTAGCACTAAGAGCCACATCCAGTCATTATTTGAACACCCTGGGCAGTCCATTCCAATGCTTGACAATCCTTCCCACAAAGAAATTCTTCCTTATGTCTAACTTGAACCTTTCATGGTGAAGCTTGAGGCTGTGTCCTCTTGTCCTGTTGCTTGTTTCCTAGGAAAAGAGGCCAACACCCTCCTCTCTCCAACCTTCTTTCAGGTATTTACAGAGAGTGATAAGGCTTCCTTGGAGCTTCCTTTTCTCCAGGCAAAACATCCCCAGCTCCCTCAGGAGCCGCTCCTCATAGGACTTACTCTCCAGACCCTTCTCCAGCTTTGTTGCCCTTCTCTGGACACACTCCAGCACCTCAATGTCCTTGTAGTGAGGGGCCCAGAACTGGACACAGGATCTATGGTGCAGCCTTACTAGTGTATGGAGACAATCCCTGCCCTGGTCCTTCTGGACACGCTATTTTTTATACAAGCCGGGATGCCAGTGACCATCCTGGCCACTTGGGCACCTTCTGGCTCAATTTCAGCTGAATTCCGACCAGCACCCCTGGATCCTTTTCCTCTGGGACACTTTCCAGCTGCTCTGCCCCCAGCCTGTAGCACTGTGCGGGGTTATTGTGACTGAAGGGCAGGACCTGGCACTTGGTCTTATCAAACTGCATACAACTGGCCTTGGCCCATTAATCCAGCCTGTCCAGGTCCCTCTGCAGAGCCTTCCTGCCCTCCAGTAGACCAAGACTCCTGCCCAACTTGGTGTCATCTGTGACCTTACTAAAGGTGCACTTAATCCCCTTTTCCAGATCACCATTAAAGATATTAAACAGAACTGGCCTCAAAACTGAACCTTGGGGAATCCCAATAGTGACTGGAGGCATATTTGCAAGGAATTAAAGGAATTAATCTAGATGTTGACAACTGAGCAAGAGCAGTGCTGTGAATGTCTCACTAAAAGCATCCCCAGTGTATCGGTTCTTTCCTTCTATGCAAACCCTCTCACAATCTTCAACACATTTTTCAAGTACCTTGTTTAGAAATGTATGTCTGAGTTAGTAATGATTTTTAAATAACCATAAAATATGGAGTTAAAGATTATAAAATGAACTGTTAAATTACATTGTAGGGTATGATGAAGTGCTTTGCATGTTCATAGCTGAACAAGGAGAAGAACCTCTGTTTTCACTTGTTACTATATACCATGTGTCACATCTGATTACTCATCCCTCCTTCTTCAGCAATCATTTCCTCAAATACCTACACAGTCATCTTTCATTTCCTTGACCCTTGCTGGCAACTTATTTAGAAAGTATAAATCATCAAGGCAGTCCTGAACTAAAGGTCAGGTGTCTTTTTAATGCTGCAGTTCTGGTCCTTACAACTTTAGGTTGTATATGGCATAACTGAGGAAGGAGCAGAGCAGTGTGAGTGGAGGTACAAACATCTTCCACAAAAAAAAAGAGGTGGTGCTTCTTCAGTTCAGAAAAGAGGCAGGTGAGGAGGAATATAAGAAAGTTAATGAAATCCTTTGGAGCATGGAGAAGGAGATAATAAATGCATTGTGAAACTGGCTGCTCTGGGATGTTGTGAGGGCCAAAGGGATAATTAGTTTTGGAAAGAGATTTCAGAGCTACATGGAAGATATATGCATAATTTACATCATTATATATACTGGTGGCTATTAAACATCATGATACAGATATATTGGTGATAAAATGCTGATTGCTGGAAACAGGTAAGGTGTGCCAGCAGTGAGACTGTTCTTTTCTTGCCTTCATTATTATATTATGAGACAATATTATGCCCAGTCAAACCAGAAGGTTAGGTGGACTTTTGGCTGAACCCAGTTTTGTCAGTCTTGCGCTGCTGCAAATCATGTACCTTTTTTCTCCACAGAGCCTCCATTTTTTGACTTAATATCTGTGCCAGGCCATGCTCACTCCTTTCCACACTATTTGGCTCAGTCCTTAATTCCAGCAGCCTTTCTCTTTGGACCCTCTAGGAATACTGCTTCTATTGGTCGTTTGTTTGTTTGTTTGTTTGTTTTCTTTTTCCTGCTCTCCCTTCATCCATGCTAATGTTAATTTATGCTCACTAGAATAATATCAGCATTTTAAAAATATGTGAACCATGTTATGCAAACGTGTGGATATGGCCATGTTTGTGGTCCCCTGATGCCTAGCCTGCCTGTAACAGAAAAACATGCAGAGTAAAATTTGCATCCTGCTTCTTTTGTGGTTGTTTTTTTTTTTTTTTTTTTTTTTAACTTGGGTTTTGTTTTGGGGTTTTTTTTATTATTTTACTTTAGTTCACAGTAAGAAGAACTGTATTTTTTGTAGCCTTGCAAAAAAAGACACTATTTTCACACATGGATTTGGATGTTTACAAGAGAATAACTAGGTTGCTAAAGGTTTATACCAGTCCTAGTTACAGTCACAAAGAAAAAAATATTGTTTTGACTGTGTGATACTGTCTGCAAGGTATTAGAATAAAAATAGAGATAGGAAGGACTTTTGGCTTTCTTTCTTTTTTTTTTTTTCTTTTTTATTTGCAGTACTCTATTTGCTTAGTCCAGGCAGAAATGTGAGTACTTATGCAAAGGTTTCCTGTGGTTTTGAAAGTGGAATTCAATATACTCTAATGCACATCTCTATTGGAGGTTCTGTCATAATAAGGTTGATTCACTTATTCAAACCAGCCTTGTTCCCAACAGTACCTTCATAAGAAATAGATCTTAATCGCTGTCAGTTCCCCCGGGACTTAAAAAGCTGAAGCAATACAAAAGTGTGTATAAGTTTTAGGTAATGTAGTCACATTTTTCTAATCATACTTCTAATTTCACTGGCTTGTTACACAAAAGCTCTGATTGGGGAACAAGATCGTAAAAGCCTGAGAGATAATACTGAATCTCTCACACACCAGAATGTAATAATTGTAGGGTTGCTTAAAGAGCTGCCATAAAAATATGATGAATCCCCAAAGCTGCATTTGCAGGGTACTTTTAAAGAGGAACAAATAATGCCCAAGGATGGGGCATGGAGAAGCTTGTACAAACACAATGATTTCTATAATAATTAAAATTTTAATCAAGCCATCGATTCCCTTTCCCATCCTCCAATACGCACAACATTTCTGTTCAAACAGGGAAAAGGCCACTTGTCAGGAAGCAGCGTGCAAACATTTTCTCACGTTTGAAATAAAAAACCACGAGTGTACTGTAGCTGGAAAACAGATGCCTCATGTTGAAGATAATACCTTTGTAGCTCTTCTTTTTACATTCGTCTTATAAGAATTGGAGTCACTTTGAAGTTTAAAAAATCATTGCATTTGGATTTCTAAAGACTGCCTAAAAGATAGAATAAAATGCCATCTTTGGTAGCTCTGTATGTATGTTTTCACACCAACAGAGAAGGGCACTTTTACACATTGAGAAGGGAGTTGGAGACTGCTTTTGTGTCTCATTGTCAGCATAAGACTGTGAAATATTTACCAGCTCTTGATTTTCATCACTTTCTGAGGATGCAGATGTGCAACAAGGCATGCATTAAAGGTCTTGATGGATCTAGCACGCCAAGTTATACAACAATAGGGATGCACAGAACTATGTGGCATCTGGAGGATGTCCCTTGGGTTCCTTCTAGTGTGAAATCCCTGAAGAAGTTGCAGGGCTCAGGAGCAATAGAGGACAATGAACACTCCCCTCTTCCAGCAACTCTCCCCTTCCAGGGAGAGCCAATCACCAGATTAGGAGGTCTCATGGCATTTGCACATGCTGTAGGGATATAGACACTTCAGCACTGTACTGAAAATGTGCAGGCAAGACCATAATTCTGGGAGAGACTGAGGAAAGACTGTGTGCATGAGGGCGTGAAGCTTGTGTCGAGTGCACAAGTTTATGGAGGTTCATCCTCAGAGCCAGATTCCCGAGCCCTAACTCTCGCAGCAGCAGGATAGGATTAGTGTGTCAGCAGCCTTTTGCTACAGAAAGAAAAATTCTTCTGCCTTTCCATGTAGCGAAGCAAAGCCTGACAATACAACCTGAGCGTGTCTGTCTGGAGCTGGTGATACCATTAATGTAATGATTAAAAGTCTCAGAGCCTGGGCAGATTACTTACAGCAGTTGAAGGTATTATCACTTAGGACAGACTTGTAGCAGTTCAGCCTGATGGACACAGGTGAGAACTTTGAGGTTAATGCAGAAACTCTAGTAATGCCTTTTTCTAGGGCTGGTACATTTCCAACAACTAAATCTTCTGGGACTTATCAGCCAAAACTCTTTACTCCAATTAATCAGTGCAACTACATCAGAGGAGAGAGAGACTACAGGCGGGTTCAGTATCTTCTAAAAACTCATGGTGCAAAGTCAAGCATTTGTAGGAGGTAGTTTGAAGCAAGCAGCTGGTCTGAATCAGGGGGCTTGAGGAGATATCACACTTCTGGTCCGTCTCTTCTGATGTGGGGCAATAGTCCACAGAAGAGAGGTAAAAATCAAAGAACTGGAGACAGAAACATGAGGTGCTGTAGTCATATCTTTACACAGATTCTGTCTACAAGTTAAATATCCCTTTTCTTAAAATTCAGGCCATTTTTTCTATGTCCAGTAGATAAAGGAATTATTTATTGCCATCTTTTTTATTTAAAGACAGCTGTTGTGTTCAGTTTCACTGGACAAAGGGACACATTTTCACCGCCTCTGAACTGCTTGGCTGGGTTCTGTAGTTAGCTGCCACTCTATGAACAGCAAATCTTTCCAAGAAGCAAATGATGCAGTCATGAGATGTACATGTCATGGTCTGCTATGTCCTATTACAGTAATTATATGACTCTATTAGTGAACTTTTGCCTATGCAAATACTATATGAACTCCCTGATGTATACAAAACTTGCTATTGTGAAGCAAATAATAAAATAAAGTGAGGGAGGTTTGTTTGTGGTTTGATGGTGGTTTGGGTTTTTTTCCAAATAAGATTTGCCCCTCAAATCACAGGGCTTAAAGGCAGACCTACTGGCAAATTTGGTGTCTTTTCTTTGAATGAGTACTTGCTATTACAAAATGAGGTTGACTGCTCAGACTTTTCATTGCAGTCTGGTGAGCTAAAAGACATATGTTTCAAAATCAAACCAGAGATTCACATACAATTAATAGACTGTAGGAGTTGGTTTAAAAAATAGATGACAAATACCACAACGCTTCTGATAGAATTGCAGGAGGTGACCAACCTTGAAACTCAATTCATGGTGTGTAATTGCCTTGGCAAGGCACAAAGTAGTAAGAATGTGCATTTTCTTGTACCATATGGGAATGCCTTGAATTCTTGATTTTCCTCCATCTACACAAGCTGCACACTGTATGGAATTGTTAGGTGAAGTTCCTTTGAAAAAGCAGAAAGAAAACCTTTCAATGTGCTTTTGTTTCCACATATAGCCTTTACAATCTACTTGCACATCACAAATGTCATAAAATCAAAATCTTCACAGATAAAGTGCGGGCCTGTCTCTTTCATAGTGCAGTAAAAGAAATAATCAGTAATTTTACTGTGAACCTTCATTACACTATGTGTATGGATCTCTCCTAGGCAGCAGTTAGACTAATTGCCATACATTTTTCAGACAATTGGTTTACATCACCTTCTGTATACAATGTAAAGGGAACAAACAGATTGCATCTATAGAGATAGGATAAAGGTTATTTCTGTAGCTTCAATAAGATTTGAAAAATATATGATGCCTCTCATAGGTAGGTGAGCAGCTGAACTCAAACCCAAGGTCTGTTTCTCTAAGGGGGCTACTATGCAGAATTTTCACCAGCTGGGCTGAAGACATGTCCCTAAGGATCTGTTCACATACCTCTAGGTTCCCTAGGTGCAGTGAATTGCTAGGGTTGAAAGAGCCTTGTTATTTCCTGCCAAAAAGTGATGGACATATTCAGAGCTCCACATCCCTTTCCTGGCATTATTGTTTTTCATTTGTGACTATGAATTTGTATAGATGCTGTTAGGAATTGCCAAGTCCAGGACCCTGACAGGAGCTGGGCTGCTGCAGCTCCAAATGTCCAGTTCCAACCAGGAGCGTGGCTAAGGTTGGACTGCCCAGGGGCACAGACACTTAAACACACATATGACACATACATACAATGTGGATACTCCAGCAACTGGGCTGATACTATCTGTCCAGTAGCTGTCCCTGGATCCCAGTATCCCAAGTTGCTGATATGTGGGCCAGCTCCTGAGTTCACAGGCTGCAGCCACTGGTGCAGAACTGCACATTCACTGTGTCTGATCAGGCTTAGACACACAGATCATCCAGCAGCTGCCCCGGATCCTCAGCCACGGAATCCCACAAAGACATGAGTGCACACACACACACAGATAGACAGATGTATGCAAAAGTGCCTCTTAGCCAACATCCCAGACCCCAAGGTCTCCTTGTCAGTCAGCCAGGATGCCCTGGTCCCTCTGGTATCCAGCTCCTCCAATTGTCTCTCTCCCAGAGACAGGCTCATACAAAACCACAGGCTGGTGCACAATGTGCATGATCTCCAGTCACTCCACGTGCTGATGCACTGTTGGTGTGAGCCCTGGTCCTGCTCCAGGGGCTGCACCCAGACCCCCATGCACAGGCCCACCCCCAAAAATATGCACACAGAACCCCCCACACAGGAAGAGAGGTAAGAATGGATTTTAGAGAGAATCCAGGACTGACTGCAGACACCAGGCACAGGGCATGGATAGACAAGTGTATTGGCCTGCCAGCTGTTCACAGCCAACTTGTTCCTTCTACTTTTCCGCCCTCAGTTCTTCACACCTTTCCCTTTCTTCACTTGATTCTTCCCTAAACACCTCATAATGAGTATTATCTCATCTTAAACACCCCTTAGTGAGTCTACTGAGTCTTAATGAGTGACTCCCAGTCTGTAGGTGCTCAGGAGGCCTTTCCCAGGGACTCTCAGTGGTGGATGTCACTCCCCCAGTGCATGATGGCCTCCAAAGATGACCTGGGGGGGCCAGGGGAGAAACTTTGGTCCCTGACTGGGTGGTTTGGTTTCCCTCAAATGGCATTGTGCCTCTGCCCCTTTGTACCTGGGCCGACAAGCCTTTAATCACACATCTTAACAGGTACATCATCAGCCATCAGTGACAGTGTCATGAAGGAAACTGTCTCCCACATCTCCTGTGGGTGCTCTACAAGAGTTTGAGGAGTGATGTGGACCCACTTACACGATCTCCTTCAGCACAAAGAGCAAGGATTCCTAGCCCATGCTGAACCTCTCACTGATTCAGGCTTTGTGCTTTATTGGGCCTGAAACTTAATCAACGCTAGGGATGGTGGAAACCCCTTCTGAAACCTCTACAAGCTGTCAGCTGCCTCAAGAATTTGTTAGTGCCAGTCACAAATCTCTAGGAAGCAGATAAACACGACACTTGAAAAGAAATGAAGCTGAGTATTTTTCCCCTCACTTTATTTTGTGAACATTTCAGTTACACTTCAGTCCCTCTCCTAGAGACTCTCACCAGACTCTGTGCAATCAGTTACTGAGAAACCCTCTCTCATCCCATGGGCTGAAAGAGATCCTTTGCAAATCACTTGATAGCTCCCTATCTATTGCACCAGATGCAAAACACAAAGAACATTTGGCCTTCCGCCTTAACAGTTGCTGGAGTGTCCTGTGAGGGGCAGCCTGCCAGAAACCCCATCAAACTGAAGAATCACAAAATGGTTTGGGTTGAATGGTTGGGTCATCTAGTTTTAACCTCCCTGTCATGGGCAGGGACACCTTCTGGGTTGCTCAAAGCTCCATTCAGTCTGGCCTTGAACACTTCCAGGGATGAGACATCCACGTATTCTCTGGGCAATCTGTTCCAGTGTCTCACTACCCTTACCTTAAGTAAAAGGTATTTCATCCCTATATCTAATCTAAACCTGTTGTCTTTTGGTTTGAAATCATTATTCCATGTGCTATCCATTGAAATCATTATTCCATGCCCTTGTAAAAAGTCCCAGGAGGGGACATCATTAGAGATGATGTTCATTGATAGGAAGGATATAGATCAGTTCATGATGATGAAAATAGTGGTTGTGTTGATCACTATTTTCATCAGTGCTCATGCTAAGAGTGAGTTTTACCAAGACAGGACAAGTACTTTCACCTGATGCTGTACATGCACTTCAAGTTTTCTGACGATAGACTTCCTGCATCAAAAACTGAATTCGATCTGATGCTTAAGGCAGGTTTTTCAGTCAGCTTCCATTTGTTTGAATATAAACACGTCTGCATGACTATGTGATCATTATTGTGGTCTCAATGCAGCCAGAGCATGTCTGACAATGATACACATTTTTCACTTCTCCTCTCTCTTGATATGTTAGGACCACCAAACCCAACTCCAGATATTCTTCAGGTAATGCTTATGAAAAGAGAGGCAGTAACTAACAGGAGAGAAACAATAAAAGCCTGATTCTTGAGTCTTTTCTCTATTGTCACTGGCTCTGTAAACATTCCCAATCCATTTCAGACCAAAACTAAACAACTAAGAAAATATTGAGGGTAATTACAGTAATCAAATTTATAGTTGTGATGTGAAGTGATGCTGAATAACGTTCAGTAAGTGCTTTGCCTCCAAGAGTTACTAACATCCACAGCAGATCTGGGCACAGAACTCAGGGACCATTTATTAAGTCATGGGACAATGAGACATCCACGACAATTGACAAAAATCTATTAGCAGTCACAATTGAAATAAAATATGCATTTTTTGTTTGGGAAACATTTTGTAAAATTTCAGAAGGATGTTACCAGTATAAATGTGGTGGCTTTCACAGAGAATAAATATCCTAGTTCTCCAACAACAAACAAAAACAAATATCCTAAGAATGTAATTAGGAAATAATCCACAGAAGTATATGAGTATTATATATGACTCCATATAAATGTCTTCCAATGTTGCTTTAAATGTTTGGGGGTTGGACTATTTTTTTTTTCTTCATAAATATGACATAAAAACCACAGGGAACAATAAAGTCTTGAGCAGTGTAAATTGGTCTATTTTGATCTGCATTTGAACAGGAGTATACATACACATGGAGTTTAACAAACCTGATTTACTCTCTCAGGACAGAATGCAAATTTAATTCATTAATTGCTTTTCACTTTATTTACAGGTTAAAACTCCACTGAGACATATCATTTCGTATTTAGGAGATCCTGGTTGTATGGCTATCAATCAGTGTTACAAATCAGTTAAGGATATAAAGATTACCCTGACATTGTTTTTCCCAGCTTGCTGAAAATATTCAGCCACAATAAATAAATCAAAACATCCATGTTCTGCTCTGCACAGTGTGATTTACAGATGTCAGTGGCCTCCAAACAACCAGGACACCCAGTTAAAGATAAATTAGTCTTCCATCAAGTGCCAATGAATGTCTGGCACCTTCCAGTAGCTGTGTGCACTCTGAAGAGTGCTGTGCCTGAGTGAGAGTGTTGAGAAGTCATCCTGATTTTCCCTTTAAAAGCATACAATTCTTTTTCTGTAGGGGCAGCCTTATTTGCAGCTGACATTCAATTTTGCTTGGACTCCAGCAAAACAAATTCTGCCCCCACCTGTGTTGAACTACGGCATTGATTTTATGATCTACAAAAAGATGAATAAAAGATGAATTTTGGCTTTGTTAGGTTTTAGCCAATCAAAGTTCAAAAGTTCATAGGACTACAACAGAGTACTAGTAACAGAAATGTAGGAGCAATAAAAAGATGGCAACCTCTTAGTGGAAGAGTATATTTGCAGGTATAGTCTGTGGCCTTTTAAACGTAATGGTACTTGAGATTTAGTCTACAGGCAACTTGGACCTTTGTATAACTCACACTGACCAGCAATAGGACAAGAAATGTATCAGTGAGAGAAACACTTTGGAGAAAATAAATGATATTGAGAGGAATGGGAGAAGATGGGGAAATAGAAACTCAGCTTTCTGATACTCACATGTGTAAATTTCATGGGTGCTGATCTGTTCAGTTTTATTTTACAATGGTGCATGTGAATGTGTGATACACAAATATAGGTACAAAGAGGAGAATCTTAGTGTTACTACAATCATGCAGCAGCCCACAGGCAGTCAGAGATATGAAAAAGCACACATCGAGTATGTCTGCACACAAAGAAAGCTCAGGATATAGTGCAGGAAGGAAAGCTTCCACAAGAGGTTCTGCAGGAAAGGACACAGGAATCATCAGAGGTGTAATGTTTTTCTTACGTGTAATGATGTGGAATGGGTATGCCATAGAAACCAGTGAAATTATGAATGGTCTTAAAAGAACAAACATGATGTTTTCATTCAATGGTTTGTAATAGAAGACTGGAAAAGAAAACAGAAGAAATTACTGTGCAAGACGATTAAAATAATTGAAAAGCAGGATTTTTACCCACTGCACTTTGGATTTCATTACCAAAAAAAGTTATGAAGGTCAAAACATAAATGATTCAAAAAGCAACTAGGAAAATTTATGAAAAATATTTCCATAGGAAATAATTTCTCAATAGGAGTGGAGTTCCAGATGCAGCTTCCAGTTCTTGAAAATTCTAAGCTGTATCATTTCATTCATATCCTGTTTTAACTCTGAAAATTTCCTGTTATTTACTGAGAGAGATGGAGTTTTGGTTCAACCCTAAATACAGGGTAATATATAAGATATCTTAAACATTGGGACTGCAGCAAGTAGTTTGAACATGTCATTCTAGGTCCTGTAAGAAAATGCTTTTACTATCAGTAAGAACACTACTACAGCATTTAACATATGATCTCATGATTCACTGGCATTGTGCCAAAGAAGTGAAGAAGCCTCTGCTTAAACCACAGGTCTTCAGGGTTTTTTTTAGCAATGGGCTGTATATTTTACTTAACCATGTACAAATATGGCAGGGATAGTTATCAAAAAATTTAATCACAAATAATTTGTCATTCTGGATTTGTAGTTTCACACTTCCAGTGTGAGAACAGAGCCGTAGGGATGAGAAAATAGCCAGCATCATTTCAGTGTTACAGGCATCTAAAAAGGGAGTAAAAAGTCATACAAATGCTGAGGGCACCAAAATTAGGTGCTTGAATTTATTTCAGTTTTAATAAATCAAAGTTCTTGCTAGCAGCTCTGAGACGGAATTTTAAAAAGTGTATTATTCCTTTCTCAACATAGACTCCCTCCCTTTCTGAAGTAAGAATGAATAAATTACAAGCAGAGGTCTTCTGGGGCACCACTGACTGTTATACTAAAAGCACATTTTAACCAGACTTGTCAACAGGTTAAGATCAGCATTTTTTACAGGCATCTCACTTCTCTTGCTATAAAGCTGGCATAATAATTTCCTTCACAGTTGGAAAAGTATTTAATATTTATTTCCCTGAACTAAACTACACCTATTTGAAATGAAACTCTAGGTGTCCTTCATAACATGACCTTTAAATTGCAGTTCCTTTTTGGCTACACAGGTAGTCTTAGGAGATGAATTCTACTACATTTCAGGAGATGAATAAAGACATGCTAATTGTAAGCTTTTCCCTTATTGTAGCAGTTATGTATTAGGAAATATTATCTCTCCCCATTCTCCAGCTAAGATTAGCATTCTTTTCACTGTCAGACCAGATCACTTGCATAAATACCACATTACTCAGTTGCACCAAGGCGGCTGAATACCAGATTACTGAGTCCAGAGGAAATATTATAAGCTTGCTTTAGGACTGTATATATTTCACATGTGGAAACAGTACCAGTAGATGGCGCTCAAGAACATATTGCATAAACATATGCCTTGATGGAAAATAGGGAGAGGGAGTGATGGATAACGCCATTCTAAGCAACCTTCCAACAGAGCTGTAGAAGCAAGTAATCTTAGATATTCCAAAAGGGAATGTAAAACGGTAACAATAAGGAGGGTACCATGTACAAGAGTAGGGGAGATCCTACATGAACAATTTTGTGGTACCAGACTCCAGCTGTAAAATTTGTCTAACCTACTTTAACCATTGTCTGGGTAAAAGCTTGTTTTTCAAACTGCCTTTATACACAATGGAGAAAAATAAGCAACACTAGCAAAAGACTCATTGGGTTTGTAGGCTCCATCAAGCTATGTTGTATGTCACAACTTTACTTGAGAAAGTCTGCACTGGCTTTCCTCCCCAGAAAAAACACACATACAGAACTGGATTGTCCTATTGTTAAATCTTGGCTACTGTAACACCTCTTGGGTTTGATAGGCAGCCACCATTACAGGAATTCTGAAACCTCTATCGGCATAGACGAAAACGTGCAACACAAAGTTGCCTAAGGATCAAAGAAGCTCAAAAGACAGTATTATCATATTTTTGACTCCAGACTCCATTAATACCAGCTGTCATTTGGACATAGATGAACTCTGATGTCCACATTCTTTTGAAAAAAAAAAAGAAAACAAACAAAAAAACCAGTAGATGGAAACTTCAATTATTTCCTCTTATCTTCAGTTTTGAACAAATAAAATTAACGTCTAAGTGGGTATTTGCATTTTTTTTAAAAGTTTATATGTTTAGATATACATGTATATAAACACACAAACATATCTATATGTATGTATACATACTAAGTTCCTTTACATTATGAATTATACCATTTAAAATAAATAAGAGATTGTAACCCAAACATTTCTAATAAGAAAATAGAATGGATTTTTTTACTTGATTGGTGTCTTTTGCTTGGCATTGCCATGGGAGATTTGACACCTGGAGCAAAATGTTGACTTCACATTCATCCCTATTTTTATAAAGAGTAGGGAGCAGGATTGTGTTCAAAGGAAAATCACACTGGGAATCATTCATAGCTGGCCTCTTGTGGAATAGAAATTAAATTGAAATTCTGTGTCTGTCTATATATTGGCCTCCTTTTTCAGATTGTTTTCACTTGAGCCTTGTTGCAGCCTGATGAGATTCACGAAGAAAATCCCGAGAAAAATATTTACAGTGACCTATTTATGATTTCTTTCTGAATTGAATGTTACAAGGTGTTTTTCCCTCCTTCCATTGACTTGAAACACAAAGGTGATTCTTGCCCCATAATATTAAATATATTTCATAAGGAATACTAATACTATGGAGATTTCATTAAATACACAGTTCTGTGTATTCCTAGCCTATTGTTCCGAATCATTATCTGGTGGTCCCCATGGTAAATATGCAAACAGTATTTTAACCTTTGCAACTGAAAATCTCCCTCTTGATAGCTCCACCCTGTCAGAGTCTTCCAACAAAGCATTACTGATGGGAATTTAAAGATAGAAATTAATTACAAGCTTCAATTGTTTTACCACAGTGTGCTGCCATGTTTGTCACATCACTTTAAGCTTCATTGCTTGCTGTCAGTTGTCTCTCAAGAAGTATTAGATTCTGGTAATTTTTCAAATATATAAAAAGGATGTATTTGGATATGCATTTTTGGAAATTAGAATTCTGCTGGTGGGTCATGGCCAGGGAACATCTATTCATTTTTTCAAGTATTTTAATTAAAACAATTATTTTGAAATGTGACACTATCAACGGACAATGAAACAGAAGCAGGAAAGGAAGAGACAAAGGCCAGCTGGCCTGTTGCAATGTGTGCTGATATCACCATGTTATTCTTCTTTTTGAATAGTCAGTGAAATTTAGGTCTGTTCTTTTCTAAATACATAGCTGTCAGAGACTTTAAATGTCCGCAATGTTCTGAAGCTATGTGTAAACATATGGCTTGCTCAGCCTCTGCTCATCAGGTGAACCTCAGCACTGCCATTTTTTCTGACATGGTTCATTTTTGTGTCACTCCTAGTCAGGGTACTTGAATTATTATCCCAAACTAAAAAACAATGTTTTAAGAAATGGCTTTGTAGGGGTCCAGGTTAATTTCTGACCCAGCAATTTTCTGCTCAAAACTCCTCTAATATGTGTTTCAGAAGAAGAGACTGTTCCTCTCCATTTCCCCTTAATAATTTCTTTTTCCCATTTTGCCTATGTTTCTTATTGAGTAGATTCTGCAGACTCAGCCTGGAGTCTAGAAGATAAATTCTTTCTTCTTCCTCACAGATAGTTGAATAGGATTCACCAAAAAAATTTTAGATTAGTTGAAAACATTTTTGGGTTTGGTTTGTGAATCACTGATTCTTTCTGACATTTTAAATGCAGATTTCTTCGTCCTTTTTTGGATGAACTTTCAATTTCAGGGTCCTTTCTCTGTGATTATTTACTATTTTTGATAGTGAGTTCCAGTGAGATTCTGCTCCCGAATCTCATGTCTAACACTATTTTATGGACATAAGCACTGTAATAAATTATTCTATGACATATTATTATCCTTCACTTTGACTTCATGAGGCCTTATCTGGAGCATTACATCCATCTTTGGTCCCTGCAGTACAAGTGAGCAAAAGGATCCTGAGATGGTTAATGGGCTTGAGCACGTGGTATTAGAGGAGAAGAGAGGAAAGGGGATAAATGTCCTCTATCTACAAGAGATTTAGAGAGGAGAAAAAGCCACACACGTCTCAGAGGTCCTTCATCCATGCAAGGACAAGAAGCAATGGAAATTGCCCAAAGCAAATTCTTGCCGGATATAAAGAAAAAGATATTTTTGCACTGAGCATGGTTATGTCTAGAAACAGGATCCTAGAGAGATTTTGGGCCTTCATTGCTGGAGACTTAAAAGACTTAGCTAGACACAGCACTGAGTAACCTGCTATAATTTCAAAGTTCTCCTTGCTCTCAGCAGAGGTGATCTTCAAAATTCCTTTCCAACCTAAATAATTACGTCACTCTTATGACTACTCTTGCCATTTTTTCCTCCTCAGATTTCCCACTTCAATCCTTCTTTGCCTTCCTCTCTCCTTTTCCTTTCTTTATTTGCTCCCTTCTTTTCTCACTCTTTCAATTTTTCTTCTATAGTGTTACTTCACATTTTACTTTTGTGTTGCTTTTATAATCTTTCTGCAACCCTCCAATTACCTGTAAAACCTCTATAATGCAGGCAGGAAAGAAAACCATTGAGAGAAAAACATATAACAAAAATACAGGGAGATTGATTAAAAGGATGTACAGGTCTCTTGTTCCCTTCAGTTATTGTTAGGTAACTTCTGCAACAGCCCGTGGGTCTGGCTACTTCTCTTCCAATTTTTCCTCTCTCCCCTACTTAATGGGTGCCCTCTCCCTACCTGAACCTTTCTGTCCCATGGTCCCAACACTCTTATACCTTCCTCTCACTCAGCTTTTGTCTCTCACCTTTTTCACTCATTGTATTTGCCCTTTCAAGGCCTTCTTTTAAAGGCTCTCATTTTAAGTTTTCTGGCTCAACAAGTCTTATCCTGTTTTAGATAGTCCTTTTCACTCAGTAGTCAGAAATTCCAGTCATGATTTGCAGTTTTTAAACTAAATTTGCCACACCAGATTTCCCTTATGAATCATTGTTTTTATGACGATTCCAGAAATTTATGGCAAGTCAAAATGTGATTATTTTTTCACAGCAAAAAAAAAAGAGTGACCATATCACTTGCAGAAAAACATTTTTGCAAAATTTCAGTGCATAGCATGGAAGATCAGAGCTTGGAAAAAATTGATCTTTTTCAATAAATAGCTGTAAGAATTTGTTATCAATAGCAAAGCAACATATTTTCTTATTCTCAGAAATGGTCAGAGTGCATTTTTGGAAATCTCATAAAGTAAAGTTGCCTCAAGGCAGACACCTGGCAGGGGAAATTGGAGCAAGCATAGTTAACCTCTGTAGAGTCTACAAATAATTGAAAAATGTGTGTAGAATATGAAGATATTTAATAGAGGAGAGAGATTTCTAATTTGGCTTATAACATGTTGTACAATTTTATTTTTGTTCAAATGTAATGTGTTTTGAGACTCTGTTCTTTCTCCCACTTACAGCCAATTTCATACTGGACACATGCCAATATTAAGTCATGATCAATGTCTAAATACACATCTTTAATTTCCTTTTTCTAGTTATTCTGACACCATTTCAAACTCTTTCGTTTCCTCTTATCTCATACAATAACCATATTTTTCTTTTTTATCCAGTTGACTTAATTCCATCATCTGTCCTTTTTCTAATTAATTTGTATGATGACCTCAATTTTCAGTTTCATGGAATAGAATCATAGCATTATTAATGTTGAAAAAGGCCTCCAAGATAGATGCCAACCTTTGACTAAACACCACAATGTCAACTAAATTGTAGCACCAAGTGCCGTGTCCATTCATTTCTTGAATACTTCCAGGCGTGGTGACTCCACCCCCACCCTGGGCAGCCTATTCTGATGCTTAGCCACTCCTTCAGTGAAAAAAGTCTTCCTGATATCCAACTGAATCTCCTCTGGCACAGCTTGTGGCCATGTCCTCTTGTCCTCTCACTGGTTGCCTGGGTGAAGAGGCTGATCTCCACCTAGCTGCAACCTCCTTTCAGGTAGTTTTGAAGAGTGATAAGGTCACCCCCAAACCTCCTTTTCTCCAGGCTAAACACCCCCAGGTCCCTCAGCTACTCCTCACAAGACTCACAACAAAGTACCTCTCAATATTGCTGCAGTTATTTTTCTTTGAAAGTCCAGTGACTAACTTTTATATTTTAAATGGCTTAAACCAGGCCTTACTGTTGAAGCTCTTATTAGCAGCCTGACATTCTCTCTATTTCTACTATCTTCTTGAAATTACTGTTCTGGCAAAATAAAGCAAAAATATGTGTTACCATATTTCTTATGCACTCTCATCTCTCTTTTCACAGCATTGAGGATTTGTCTTCAACACCCTACCAAGTACTTCTAATAATTTCTTAGGAATTTGTTGTTCTGGCCTTAAGCTGAGTTTTGTCTCTAAATTGAATTAAATCTCAAATTCAGGAGACAGGGAATTTGCCTCCCTGCATTTTTCTAGATTTACCAAATCCGGGTTCTCTTCTTCTTGATCTACCCAAATATTGTCTGTATCTTACTATTTGCTAGGCATCCAAAGGACAAAAGTCATGAAGGTTTTCCAAATGCAAAAAAAGAGAATTGGTGAGTGATAACATCACATTAGTTTAGAGTGTGGGTGAAGAAATATCTCAGCTATTATTGGTTTTACAGAGACTTATTGAAGCAAAATAAAAACTGAAGCCAGTTGGACAAATCCTGAAAATAGAGAGCTTAGTCACAGAACTTGGCTGTTATTTTATTCATAGTAAATGAACATAATAAAAACAAATATATTGTATCATTTAACTAGGTATAAACAACTATAGATAATCGTGACTGAAAACAATGTTTATGTGCAAATAAAAATGCCGACAAACATACAGACACACTTTATATGTAAATAAGCAGGTATAGCAAATGGTCATTTTAGGTCCCTTACAACTGAACTATTCTATTCTTTCTTTTCAATTCTATTCCAGTCTATTCTATTTTATTCTATTCTATTCCATAAAATTCATATATTAAAAAAATTTCATATTTTTATATTTAAATATCACATATGAAAATATATAAAAGAGTAGAAAGTGTTTTAATCGCTCTTAAAATCATAAAATATAAGTATGAAACAAAGAGGGGGAATCTGCAATAACCTTGTCTTAAGAAGTATTCAAGAAAACCTTCAAAATTAGAAAATCACAGGCACATGTAATTTTGTGGTTTTTTTCAGGGCACAGGTATTACATGGGCCTCGAGTGATGATCACTGACCTAAAATATAGTGTCCCCTTCACTGACAAGTGATAATTGCATACATTGTAGAGATTTTCTTTTCAATGTGTCATTTCACATCTACACTATTAGAACTGATATGTCAGTCTGTATCTTGCTTGCGTGTTAAAGATCTCAAATCCATATGAAAGCAGATTTCTGGGAGTGGTAAGGCCCAGAGGAGAAGGATAGGGTAAATAATGTCAGTAATCCAGAAGATAATCAAGAAAGATTTCCCATGTTCTAAAGGAGGAGTTTGTGTAAAGTTGATCAGCTAGAATATGACTAGTGACACGTAGTGAAACTATTCAGTTTTCAATGTGTTTGTAAAATCTCATTAAAATATTGAGTAAAATCTGAGCAAGGTTTCATAATTTTTTTGCTCCAAATAGCTCTTAATACAAGATATTTGCACAATGACAACTGATTTGCACCTTTTCCCTCTGATATTTAAAAAAAATATTCTTTTAAAAAGACTCGCCCATGAGATTCAACCAGAAAAGAATTAATGCCAGATGACACCTTTGGAATAAAAGAATGGAAGCATAAATCCATCTCAAGTACAGCTAAAATCTGTGAAAACCTTAACAAGATACCAATGTCTCTAATGAACACCAAGTCTGCTCAATATAGAGGAATAGTGGAAAAATAAGCAAGAAAAAACAAGAGTTTCTGATTCCCATAGCAGTTGAGAATATTAACTTAACAATGTCTCTTGGGGGCAGTTGTCTGCATGATATATCTTTTGCAGGTCAAAGAAAAAACATGATTATTGGAGAAAGCCCTGGAAACAGACATCAACTGTTCCATCCTACAGCAGGGACTACAATATATTTTTAATATGTTCATTCGAATGTATTGTAAATTCTAATATTACTATTTCTGTATAGGGATTTTTCAAGCTCTGTAATTTCCAACTCTTAATCTTTCATATTCTAACAAATATGGTAAATTCCACAGTTACCAAAATATGCTTAATATCACTATATGTAATAACCTCTGCTTCCAGCTGATGCAGAATCCCTCAAAGCAATGAAGTCTATTGTTCCTTCTGAAAGAATAACAGAAATACAAACCATTCAGACAAAATACCCTGACTCTGACTTGAAATCATAAAACAATGCAACAGAAGCAGTTGGTTTGAAAGGAAGAAAGAAGTCATATATATTGAATAACATTGTGATCTGCAATCCTGGTAAATTTTTTGGTGTTATTTCTCTTTATGCACTCGCTAAACTCCCTAATACATGCAATCAGAGATATTAAGGCTTACTGTCTTCAGCTATATTACTATCCACACTCCCATTTGAAGGGATGAGAGTAGAAAAGGGATCAGAGGCTAGTGCTGCTGGGTCTCAGAAGTCAATACTGACACATGTAAACTGACTGTTGTATGCTAGGCCAAAACCTACACTAAACTTCAGGATGAGTAGATACTGTTTATATTTCATACATTTTAAAAAGATTTTTTTATGTCTGTATATTTATATTTTATGTGTTGATTTTTATTTTATATACTTCCAAAGTCTAAACACTTCTCATCCATTTCAATTGGTCAGTCATTTTTTTTTTTAATTTTAAATGGTAACTGATTAAGTAATGAACACCTTAAAGGATTAATGAAAATGTCACGTGTAGCAGTTCAATCTGAGTCTACAATGTGTGGTTAACCACATGCATAAATGTTTCTGCTAGACTATAGATTTCCTACAAGAACGAATGAGTATTAGCTGAGATAATATATGCAAATTTGGTCCATTACATGCTCTTTCTTACAGATCAGTGTACTCCTTATATACATAGTCCCCTAAGTCATTATTCTCTCAGTCACCACTCACCTGTTACCTAGACAAAAGATGAATCTACTTCCTTTGTGAGTCAGCTGTGTTTTCCCATTAACTCTGCAGGTTGAGATATTTTTTGTATTGTCTTTGTAAAATACGGCAACAGTTTAATTTCATGCAACACTATGTGCAAAACAGCTCCAGACTGTTACAGCATTGCAATTCCATAATTCCTTTCAGAATTTGTTCCCTTATAATGTAATGAGATATTTCTTTAGCACAGGTTTAATTAGGCGAATGATTTAAATGTCCTATCATGATAATCTAATGCATAAAAGCTATAATAAAATATATAAAATTGCAATATTCTGAGCATATTCCATAGCAAAAACAGTTGCATTAGTAAAGAAATAGGTACTGGTATGTTTTTCTGAAAAGAAGAACTGTATATTGCAAAAAGCAAAGTACTCCCTATTGGAGTATTAGGAAGTCTGGGATTTTATGTCTGGTTCTTATGACTAAAGCATTTATGGCATCATAAGAGCTGTTTAATGAATGTACTGCCTAGTAATACTCCACAGGGCATACTATATTCTCTTCCTATTACTGCTTTTGTCTCTGCAGATAATTCTACAAGCTCACTGCTAAGAAAGCAGAACAGTTCCCAATCATGTATGTTTATTAAGAATGGTTGATCATGGGCAACATCAGTGGCTTGAATGATTCAAACTCATCCAGATATTTTACAGGTAATTACACACAAATGACAATTAGTGACTGCTGGGGGTTCCTGCGTTTTTTAAATTATGCTTGATAATATGTTGGTGTGCATTGAAACAGCATTACACCTACTCTTATAGTGTTCCTGGAGGTGATCTGATACATAGGCTTATGTCTTTAGATTTTCCAGAAGTTAGTAATTTATGATGATTGGTTCTTTTCAATCTCACTTGAATTATTTTCTTTTTATTATTATTTTTTTAATGGTTCAGTTGCTAAATCTAGCATTGCAAAACAGTTAAGAATCTTTCATTCTGTCTGTCTTGTTTTAGGTTTTATGCCTAGACTTTAATTTCTTTTTAGTTCTAATATATTACTTGGCAACTTAATGCTTTAAAGCAAGCCTAATTCTGGACTAATTTGCTATATGTGTGTTACCATGTAGGACAGAACAATGGAAGCAGTTCTGCAGAGTGAAACTAATCCTACTGAAGACTTCATATGTACATGATATTCAATGTAGGATTTTTTTATCAATGCGAGGCTTTGATTTTTTTTTTTTTAATTTTATTTTCAGGCAAGTACCAACCTGGTCTAATAAACCAACGTATCAGTGGGAGTATCCTAGATGTACTTGTTAAGCAGATATTTCCACTTACCTCTCATCAGAAACATATCAAGTTCATGAGACTGGTTCTCAATGTGGAGACAGAGGAAGCACAGGCAGAAGAAATGATCAAGGCATTTGCTTTGAAAATGCATGCAGGATGCAAACTCTAACACTAAAGTAGCTGCATCTATATGGGACTAATTCAGGCACGCTTTATTGAAACGTGTGTTCTGACATGATGTGAGAAAAAATTATTGAACGGCACATCTCAGTCACAGTAGCTGGAGGAAGAGGTGTATTTTCTCATCCAGGATCATATTGTAAACTACAGGGAGAGATTCTAACTTTGGAAGCTGGGGCCCCCCTTGATAAGATTCAAAAGGGAACTCTGAGAACATGCACTGAATGGAGAGTCATTTATACTGAATAAATCTGCCTTGCCCTCCTCTTCCTGTGGGAGCATTTCCCAGATCTTTTTCCTAGAAATTGAATGATGCAGAAAATTGCAGAGCTCTTTTTATAGAGATTTTGTTGTTAAAAATAAATTCACCACTGGTTGTAAGGCATTTTAAATTTCCTTTGTGGTGTATAGGTGTGGTGGGTTGACCCTGGCTGGATGCCAGGTGCCCGCCACATCCACTCTATCACTCCCCTTGTCAGCTGGACCAGGGAGAAAAAATATATCAAAAGGCTTGTGGGTCGAGATGAGGACAGGGACAGAACACTCACCAGTTACCAAAAAACTTACAAGCAAAACAGACTTGACTTGGGCAAATAATTTTAATCTACTACCAAGAAAATCAAAGGAGGATAATGAGAAATAACACCAAATCTTAAAAAACACTTTACACCCACCCTTGTCTTCTTCCCAGGTGTAACTTGACTCCTGAATTCTCTACCTCCTCCCCACCAGTAGGGCAGGTGAATGGGAAATGGAGGCTGCAGTCAGTTCATCACACATTGACTTTGCCACTTCCTCCTCCTTAGAGGGAGAACTCCTCACACTCTTCCCCTGCTTTGGCTGCAGTCGCTGTTTTCCAGGGCTTTTTTTCCCTTATTAAATAAATTATCCCAGAGGTGCTACCACCATTGCTGACAGGCTTGGCCTTGGCCAGTGATGCGTGTGTCTCACAGCTGGCTGGCATTGGTGGTCCTACCTCTTCTTTCTGTTACTTGATCTAGTGGCTGCTGGGCACTAGAGATGGTATACAAAGCTCACACAAGTGTATTGTCCCTTTCCCACCTGAAATGACTTCAAACAGCAGTCAACGTCCTCTAAAAATTTAAAAAGTGTTGAGTCGATTCCCACAATTAAATCATAGGTAAACTTTTGTGTATTTCTGCTGCTAGTTATACTATTAGCTAATTTTTTAATGTAATTTTCACTTTGTTTCTTCCATTGAACATTTTTCTTTTTCCTTTTTTGCTTTTGTGAAAAAGTTGCTTAGGATCCAAACATACTTTTTCCTTCCTCCTATCCTTAGCAGAAAAGTTTTTTTCCCAATTCCCTTACTAGGCTATCCTCTTTCTTTCATATTTTGTATTTATTTCAGTTATTCTCCTATAACTCTCTCAATTCAGTTTTACTCTTTCTTGTTTACTAGCTATGAAAGTATTTCAACAATTATTCATAGTATTTTGATACATGTAAAAGTGTAGAAGATTAAGCATGTAGAGAACAAGAAAGAGTTGTGTTTGAGCAAATAAGAAATTCAGCAAATTGTCATCTTATTTGGAAGGCACATGTGGAAATTTCTGTTGCAATCTCTTGCTCACAGCTACGTGGACACTGAGTTCAGACACCTGGGCTTTGGCATCTCCAGCTTTCACAGATGGAGGTTTTGCAGGCTGCATTGGAAACCTATTGCAATACTTGATTACTCTCCCAGTGAAAAGTTCTTCTTCCTTTTTTTTTTTTTTTTTTTAAATATATGCAATTTGAATATATTTTGACTTTTTTGTGATCACTGTCTTTCGTTTACCTCTGTGGATCTCTATGAATAACCTGGGTCTGTCTTGTCTGTTGGCTCCTGTAGATATGGGAAAGCTGCTTCTAGGTGCCACCGAAGCCTGCTCTTCTTGAGGCTGAACCATCACAGCTGCCTCAGCTGACCCTCAGAGGGCTTGTACTCCACCCCCATGTTGTTCAGCGCTCTAGAATTTAAAGTGAAGCCCTATCTCTTACTGAGAGTTAAGGCTATCCATAATTTGTAGTCAGAAGAGATTTTTGTCCCAAAACAAGGCTCCAGAGCAAGATGATGGAACTTGCTGCCTCAAATACAAGCTGTTGTTCTGGGGATCACTTCTTCTCCACTGGTACCTGACCTTGGGGTGCATGACCTGGAGATGCTGCTCATTGGAGATGCTTGCTGTGGGCAACACGTTGGGGGCTGGGAACTAGAAGCCTCTTCTGTCTCTTCTGGGGCAAAGCATTCTGTGGACAATTCTAGAATGTGGATTATTAGAGGATTTTAACTTTAAAGCATACCAGTAAAATGTCAGATAGGACAATGAGTACATGATTTCTTTTTTAACATGTTAAAAAAACCCCTAACTATTATGTCATTTGTTTAATAAACATGCCTCTTATGAAAAGGCATTAGATAACAGATGTTATATCTAGAATATGGAGGGAGTTTTATACATCTTGTTTATTTAGATTTTCTTCTCATTCCCTGAGGTAGTAGAAATCTCTAGTTTTTCATGACTATTTACAGCATGGTCTCTTTATTTAAAAATCTATGTGCACAGAATACTTTTATAAATAGCTTGGAAATAGGACTCCCATTCCTTTTTAATTTTCCTTTTCCTGTCTGAAATTCCTCTGGATTTTCTCATCATTTTGTGTCTCCTACAATTTATGTTAAACATAATTTCTTATTTTTCACATTGTGTTATAGAGAATACCGCTGGCTCCTGAGTGTAAAACTTCTACCAGCAGTAATGTGGAAAATTCTTCTTTTCTTGTGTAAGACAAGTGAATATGAAGTGTCAACAGAGTCTCAGCTGAGGTCATATCCGTGGCAGGCCACAGGGCACACAGTGTAATTGGGAAAACAGCAGCAGCAGTGTTTCTGTTCCTTTGTAGATAGGAAGAACATTTCTTTTTTTCTCCTCAGTAATAGCAGGGATTCATTTAGCAGCTTTGCTGTAACACAATAAATAATGCCTTCCTGCTCCAAAATTTGATCATTAAAAAAAATACATTTTGGAATAAGAGGTTAAAAATATGTTCTTTAAAATTTACTGTTTGAAAGACACTTACTACCAGCAAGCTTCTCGCACTGCTGAGGAAGAGCCAGCATTTCCAGTAGCATCCAGCTACTTGTCAACACAGCACAGCTGAGTTCAGTTAGATGCTAAAATAGTCAGTCATGTAATGAGAGATGTGTGGTACTCTGGCCAAATTTGGAAGAAAACCACTGAAGAGTTGTTGACATATATGTCATTTTTGATCCTCTGATTCATCTTTTTTTTATTTTGTTCTCCTTTTTTACTACGGCTCTTTTGAGAACACATCATTCATACAAAACACACACACGTATACACATATGTATTGATATATAAATACTTGATTGTATACATCTTATTTAAAGGATTTGAAAAGCTATGTTGAAAAGTACCATGAGAGTATCTCCAGAGTGTTACTCTGGATATCACTCAATTAGATAGACAGTACAGTGATCCTACTTATAAAAGCATAAATACTAGAAACAGTTTCTGTGTGAACAATTTGCCAACAATGCAAGGACTGAAATATATCCTATTAAACAGTCTCTTCATAGGCCTGTATAAGTTATAGCCTATTTGAGTTCAGATTGATGAGAGTAAATGTCTAAATTTGCTGTATAAACTGTCAGTTGTCCACTCCATTTTCCTGAGTCAGTGTTTTACAGATTGTTGAACTATTTTCTTCCCTGGTCCTCCTGTGACTCTTTGGTGCCTGAGGTAGTGAATTATACCTGTTTGTCCTTCTCTACAATAAAATAACTTCCTGAAAGACTGCATTCCCCTAGCCACCCTTACACCTTTTCCATACCAAACCAGCCTTCCACCTTTTCGCTCTTAGACAAATTATACCCACCTCAGAGGAGACTGTATTTAAGTGAAATACTCCCAAAAGTTTTTAGAGTATAGTGACCTCAAAGGAAATAGAGAATATTTGTCAAGCTTTACAGATTTATCCCTGTGTTTCTCATTGCTACTCCTCAGTGAACATTTTTCGTGTTTTCAGGAGTTCACTGTCGTAAAGATGCCGATTGGTGGGTGTTAGGCACAGAGCTACTGCTTCCTGCTCCCTGTTGATCTCTCATCCTGGGAGGCTGATGAACAACACTGGCAGGTGTAGGAGCACAGAATGAAAGTGGAGTTTATGAAGATCATGTTGCCTTAGCAAAAGGAAGCTCTTTTGTATGTAATAACACCCAGGGAGCGTGTGCATGAGCTAGGATAAATTACAGCAGACCTTATTAAAGAGGACACAGTGGCAGAGTAACTGTATCCTGTATCAGGAGGATATCCTCATGCCTAATGTTCTCTCCAGGAGGCTGTCACACTATCAGTCACACTTGTTCTTTGACTGTAAGGCACAGAATTTGGAAGTTTCAGCTTGAGCAACTTGCGCACCAGAGCATCATCCATTTGAACAAGTGAGCTAAAAGCCATCTCCAGCATGGAGCAACTTTACAACAGAAAAAACCACACAAAACCTAAACAAAACAAAACAAAATGAAACAACCAAAACAAGTAAACACAAAACCCACAACAAACCTAAAAAACCTAGGAAAAAAAAAAAAAAAACGAACAAAAAACCCAACAACCCCCCTGGAAAAAAACCCCAACCAAACAAAAAACCCACCAAACAAACAGAAACAAAACAAAACTAAACAAAACCAACAACAACAACAAAAAACCAAAAACAGAACACTGAAAGAAAATAACTAAACACCAGCATAAATTTGGAACAAAAGTTTAGAATGATTTAATTCCAGAAGGGTTTTTTGCTCTAGGTGTGGACCTGGGTTCATATCCTGACATGTTTTGTGCATAAATCCAACTAATAAGCTGGGTACAATGTGTTCAGAGATAATAAATACAGAAAGACCTTAACATTTAAGCTAAAATATATATTTAAAAAATTAAAAATAAATATAAAAAATAACAAACTTTTTATTTTTAAATCAGCAGGGCAACAGGGCAACATCTTCTTATTGATCAAAATGGGATATCCTATAAAACCCAGATTTATAATAGCAAAGTTTGCATTTGGTGTTTAAGCTTCCCTGTAGTCATTGATCAAGGATCACATCTCTTCGGCTGCCTGACAGGTAAGAGTTTTGCCAACAGAAGTCAGCAGTTTAGACCTGGTCATAATTACCTGATGGTATCCCTATTAAGCAGAATTACCATGCCTATTAAACAGCAGTTATTGCTATCAGGTATCATTAGTCTTAAATTGCTTCCTTGGGACACATCTCAATTAAGCAAATTTCCGTGTTAAGTGTATCCTGATTAACTGAACTTCACTGTACTGCTTTGTTTCTTCATGTACCCACTCCAGTAGCCTTCATCCCTCATTTACAACTCTCTCAGTCTGACCTTTCTAAGACTCATTAAAAAAATACACCCAACTGAAGTAAGGACTGCAAAAGACCCTAATTTTTGGTGTCTTGCCATGTTTCATTAGTTGTATTAGAAATTCAAGTTCCACTCTTGCAAGGTGTTATTTTTTTTTCTTTTTCTTGGAATAGTGTATTCATTTTAATTGGTGTGTAATTCTCCTGTTACAGAGCATTTTCCAGCTTCTGTAAAAGGTTGTGAATTACGCATGCAAAAGTGTGATGTGATTTTACTATCCAACATATCTTTAGAGAAAGATATAAAAATAATTCTATTGCTAAAATGATGTCATTTTTCTTTCTCTGGAATGTTTGTGCTTCAGAGGTCAGAGGCAGTGGTTTTAAAAACAACACAGCAATGAATCTCACCGCTTTTATTTGTTGAAAGAGCAATTTTATTACATGCAGGTAAGAGGTGAAAATAAAGCCAGATGTATTTAATGTGGTTGTTAATTCGGAGTTCAGATTATAACAGTTAGGATAGTCCTGAGTGATGCTGGAGTGGGGAACCCAAACAAACCCTTAAATCACATCAAGCCTTTCAGTCAAATCCAAACCAGGAATACTAATGTGTGTTCAAGACAAGTTAAAACCAAAACAGCATTCTTTTAAGAAGTTATTACATGTTTTTAAAGTTGAAATGGCTTTCTTATATAGAAACTATTTATAAATATGAATTACACTGAAATAATATGAATAAAATAATTAAAGCACATTATTGAAAACAGACCTACTTTCTTTCTATACTACTTATAAGAATAACCTTCCAAAGTAGTTGAATTTTTTTTTTAACACTAAATAAAATTTTGATTATAATTTCTGGCAATCCATCTTGTCACCAAATACAATTTGAAGGCATCATACCTGTACGATTTCTCAGATGTAGTCATACAGAACTATCATGCAGAAGGAAAAAAAAAAAGTAAATTCAATTCTTTCAGTGAATCTTTGGGTTTCTGGATGTCAGCTCAGAAATACAAAGTAATTTGATCTTCTTGCCTTCTGAAGTTTTGAAATAGTGAGTGCACACAAATGCACAAATGTATTTCTGAGGCTATTTGGAAGTGCTATCTATTAAGCACCCCCTTCTTCCTTGCTGAGAGGATGACAAGGCTGTAAATCAATATCTTCCATGGGAAGACTTTTCAGAAGAGTGGTTTTCATATTTTTGTAACTGTACTCTATTTTATCTGGGTATTTTCATAAATCTTCCTAGACATGCTTAATGCAGTCTAATATGATTTTTAAATGTTTTTCACCGTAGAAGTCGAGGTGCAGTCACTGCAGTCAAGTCACTGCAGTTATCTCTTTTCCTTCTGTCCATAAAAATAAATTCCTTTATTAAGAAAAATGGAATTTGAAGTAAAACAGACACTTCTGCTCTTAAAATTTCAAGTGATGGAGAACTTATTGCAAAACTAGTTAAAATGTGCAAATGGTCTCCTGCTTCTGGGAGAGGGTAAAGATGTGGTTTTGCTTGGAATTTATTTCCCTTCCATTTCATGTCCCTGTGTTTTCTTTACTAAACTGAAGAAGATATTATTGGCCATATTTAAAAACTCTACAAACACTCCCTAATTTCTGTCTTTTAAAGTATCTACTTGATTTCCTTTAGTCTTACAAGTCACAAGGAACTGAGGAGCTAAGCTTTTTTTTTCAGCTGCTGCCTCAGCCACCCATCACTTATCTCTCTAGATCTGGCCAGGACCTTGTATGTAATCCTGTGTTGCCTGTGAACACTGAGCTTTCACCTCATGTGCCCCTCTTGCCCACTGCTGCTACATTTAAGGCAGAACATTCAACCAAGCCATAACTAACCTCCTGCTGGGGTTATGACACTATTTTCAGCATGAACTAAGAAATAGCCTACTTTGTTTCTAGATGTGGTCAACCAAAGTATGCGATTTACTTGCTCCCAGTTCATGTGCCAATCAAAATGTGACACATTTTGCAAAGTTGGGCAGTATTGACGTTTTATTTTGAGGTTACTGAAGAAAAATAGATGGTGCATAGCAAATAAGTATCTTGGACTATAGTAGACCTTCCTTTAATAAATCATGTCATGATAAATGACTTGAAATTACTTGCAAGGGACCATTCAGACAGGATCCACTTGTACCATGTTGAAGATGTGCATCTTTATACTTTATTTATCAAAATGACATGTAGTAATTTACATTTAACTTCTACCTGTGTGAGAAAAAAGTTTAATCAAGAAATGACACTGACTTAGTTTTTTTCCAAAATACATTAATTACATTTCAATCTTTAATTCTTTATTAATGATTTTCAGATTGACCATTCTGTTAGTTCTGACAGCTGGAAGACAGATATAATATTTACACAGGTTTCTTCTTTCATTTTTAGTTAAGAAATTATGTCGTATCGTATTTAGAAAGTTCATGGATGCTTTGATGGTGGCAGCCTGAAATGCCTAATACATATCACAGAATCACAGAATAGGTAGGAAGGAGCCACTGGGAGGAAGGAAGGAAGGCTGGAAGGAACCACTGTGGGTCATCAGGTCCAACCTCCCTGCTCAAGTAGGGTCACCCTAGAGCACATGGCACAGGAATGTATCCAGACAGTTCTTTAATATCTCCAGTGAGGGAGATTCCATAACATCTCTGAGCAACCTGTTCCAGTGCTCAGTCACTGCACAGTAAAGAAGTTCTGACTCAAAATCAGATGGAGTTTCCCGTGCATCCATTTCTGTCCATTGCCTCTTGTCCTGCTGTTTGGCACCACTGAGCAGAGCCTGGACCCAACTTCTTGATAACCTTCCTTTAGATATCCCAGAACTAAAGTTCCCTCTGAGAGGTACTTCTTTCCAGACATAATTTTCTGCTTCGAGCTGTCAGTTTCATGCATACTTTATCCATTAACATATGGATCCATAAACATTAATTGTCCTGTTTTCCTGAGTTAGCCATAGTGTAGAAAATAATACCTTTCTCGACTGAGTTTTGTTCTCCTTAAATACAACCTAACAATACCCAGTAGGGTGAGTTATGTTGAATACTGAAAGGTTATTCTATATTGTATGTAATAAGAGAATGCATTTTTTTCCTTGTGTCTTCAATGTATTGATATGAGACTTAGCGGATTTTACGTCTAATTTTTACCCCTCAGATTTTATTCATTTTCTTACTACTCTTTTTATTATGTTGGGTTTGAAAAACCTCCTATTAAGGCAAAAACATTTGAATTGTGAAGTCTTTTCCCATGGAAGGAGGATATGCTCTGCATAAAAATGGCAAGTGTAAATCAGACTGTCTTGATTGACCGTCTTCTACTGCCATAGAGAAGGATCCCAGAAGGTTCCCCGGGCATTTACTTCTTTGCAGCATCTTTGAGTTTTTCGAATGTGTATGAAACTTGTAATATATGCCACTGTGTGCATGTACATCTCTCTGTGGGTTTTTGACAAAATTCTTCGTCACAAATTCTGCTTGGGTTCAGTGGGGTCATGTTGTGCTACAGGTTGTGATACAGTCATCAGCTAAAACAAGTTATTCAAGGCACATCAAACACTGTTATTTATCACAATGCACCTCAATTTTATCTTTTAAGGGCTAAACTTAGGACTTGGCATTTAATTACATTGCACAAATACAAGAATTTTCACTTTCAATTTCCTGGACAACTAGCCTTACATGAATACCCAATGTTTTTTGGCTCAGACTTCTATTAAGTCTGCAGTTATAGGACTTAATTGGAAAAATGCTATCATCAGAAAAACATATCATTCTGTAAAAGAGGAAAAATGGAACACAGTTAAATGACCTTTAGTGGTAGCTGGCAATCTTGTTTCCATACCCCAGAAAAAGGGACAGGAGCTGAGCAATGGTGAAACATCAAACTTCAAGGCAAAGGAAGAAAGACTCCTCCTGCAGCTTACACCTTTAGTCCTTCTATTTTTGTGCGCAGTACACACATTTTCTTGGGTAAAAGCTCTTCTGCTTGAATAAAAGAGAAGAATGGATGTACTATGTAAAGAGTTGTGGAAGTTATTGTAAAAGGTACAAAGAAAGCCCATATTTCTCTCTTCCCCCAGACAAATGAAAATCCAGAGATTTCCTATAAATAGAGACATAATTCTATTGATTGTTAGGAGAGTACACAGATATCAGTGAGTCGGTATGGAAAATTTTTGTATTAATTACACCATTACTCTTAGAGGAAACACTTCAAAAGCTGGCTAGCATGTGAATTAAATTTTGATAGCAAAAAATATATATGATCAAGAATAGAGGCTAGATAAAAACAGGAACTTGTATTTCCACATTGAAGGTTGGAAGTCGTTGTGTGTCGTTTTAGGACTGTATAAACCTTAAATGCTTTTTACAAAATTTATTAGACATTTACAGAAGTTAGCTTTTTTAATGAGGAAAATAGTGGGGAGAGCTTCTTTGATCTGTGAAAAACTGGGTTAGACAGACAATGGCTTTTTGCTCTGCCCTCAAATATCCATGTCCTGTGATGAGCACCGTGTAGATTACCATGTCTAATATGTATTTACATTCTGGTGCCAGTGTCATCATAGCTGCCTGAGGGATCTGTAACCACTGTGCAGGGACAACTGCCCGATGTTCATGTCTATTACTTTCTTTTACAAGTGCTAGGAAAGATTTCTTTTCCTTTCTTCACATTTCAGTCAGATATAATTGGTCAATGATGTGATACACCCAAGAAAAATGGAAAGAAAGGGGCAAGTTTGGAAAGCAAATGTGCAGATGAAAATTGAGTGTATTCTTGTATGTGTCAGGCTGCAATGTGATTTTAAAGTTGAATTTGTTGGTGTGTCCCCAGAGAGAGGGAAAAATTATACCTTTCCACATTTTTAAGGTATTACCTGGACTTATGGATGATTTTACCCCCTGAAAATTAGCTTCAATTTCTAACCAGTCTGTTGTAAGCAGCAAAATTACTTGTTTATTTTATTTGTTTATTGTTTATCAGGTTTTTTTTTTTTACTGTACTTGTATAAATATTTAATTGAGTCTTGGCAATGCAGGAGGGAATAAAAAAATTGCTGGATGCTTCATTTTTTGTGGAACAAATCAATGCTATATCTTGCAAATTTTGTTTAGAAAACTATAGAAAACTTATTTTTGCTTAATATTATTATCCTTACTGAGTCTTTTACTTGTGGCCAATGTAGTAGTCAAGTTCACACAGACTAAATTCCACTTAAACCTTCACATCTAAGTTTACTATTTGGTGGATTCAAAGATATCTCCGTGGTCATTGTCGGTATCTTTTGGGAGTGAAAAAATAAGTTTCGTTAAAGAAAACTGTGACAAGGTCTTAAGAACAGCTCACTGAAGAATCCATTCCAGATCAACTGTATGGATGCAGAGCATCAAAGAGAGGAGTGGTCTCCCCAGAGAGTAAAATTAACTGCATACATGCTGGGATGTAAGTAAAATCTAAGCAGTCTGAATCTGGCGTTATTTGTTCAGTTAATAGATGTGGCAATCAATGTTATTCAATAGTTACTGAAAAAAAACCAAGATCACTGCAAAAATGTCACTTGGCAATGTGTTATTTTTGTCTAATCTTACACAGTTTTGTTTAGATGGAAATATGTCTCATGACTGGAAAAGACAAAAGAATATAAATGAGTGTTGCCAAACAGACTGGCATTTCAAGAAGGTAACATTCACATTTTGTATGTGCTATGGCATCTCTCCGTAGATTTCTTAACTCCAGTTAACTGCCAACAAGTGGGACTTAATTCTGGACCAAGCTTCTTTTTACACTTGCAGCAGTGGCAGAGAGATCAGACAACAGACTTTTACATAGTTTCTGTTCCTGATTTCCTGACAAAAGAAGTAGTGGGGGAAAAATTAAACCTTATCAGTATTTGGAAGAAATGAAATTGCAGAAGGAAAAGCAATTCACTTTTTGGCTGTTATTGTGCTCTATTTCGCTCAAGTACTTGCAAGTGATCATAATATTTTTGTTGCAGTTACAAATCACATACAAATGCAATTTTTTTTCAAGAAGGAAGAAATTTGAGGCTTACCTGGAATTTTAAGAATTTCACTTATTTTAAATCTCTGCTTTGTTACTGAAGAACTACATTAGTCTTGTCAGTGTGCTGAGCACTGTAAGCAAAAAGCTCATTATTAATGTTTAAAAATAATTTTATTGAGTGTAATAATTTCTACATAGGACCTACAAGATTTATATGTCTTTAGATAGGTAGTAACACCTCTTCTTTCTGTATAAACTTTCTGCAGTGTATGGGCATATATTTGTTTATTGATTTATTTATTCATTATATTTTTACTTATTGGCTTGTCAAATGAGGAAATTCACAGATTAAATATTAAATTTTCTATTTTTCTCTCACAATTTGCCCTCTCCCAAAAGATCTTAAAACTATATAGATGTGACGGAAAAGTGGGAGTTCTGCATTTGAAACTGTTAATCTGCTGCCCTACAGTAAAATGACCATGAACACGGGTCTGGTATATACTTAAGATTTATTTTGCTCTCCTTATTTATTTTGAATATTAAACTTGCTTTGCAGCTGATCTCATATAAGTTAATGGGGCTTGTTGTAGAATTAGACACTGCTTAACGGAATGTGATCCAAATTTCATGGTTATTGAGGTGAATGAAAAATTCATTAGTCATGGAATAGAAACTAAAATACTGGCACAGATTAGAAACTTGGTAAGACAGAAAGCTAAGATTGGAAAAGAAAATAACAACAACAAACAACAACAACAAAACAAAGCAAAGCAAAAATCTGGAAAAGGTTTTTAAAAGAATTTCCTGCTGGAACAGCCTAGAAGGCAGAACTGGTACATAAGAAAAATCCTCAGAATTGTGTGTGTCATAAAAATATACCTCATTGCTTGAGCAGATACCACAACAGTGTAGATCACTCAGCCAAAACATTAGCTCACTGTGGGACAGTAGTTCAAGAGGTCATCAAAAATTGTAAAACATAAATAGTGTGCATGAAAACTACTGAGAATCTTGTAAGTCTCTGATGCATTATTATTTGTAATTGTGTGTTCAGTACTATTCACTTAAACTTAGATTACCAGAAGTAATAAATCATTGTCCAAAATACCTTTTAATAATCTGTGATAATATCTCCATAGAGATAACACAATAATAGAAATCACTGTTCTGAGATAACGTAAAAAGCAGTAGCTATAACAGAGAACTTTTCATAACCTCTCACCTGGTGAGTTTAAACAAAGGGAGGTGAAACACAGAGGATGTTAATTAGGTATGTGAACACACTCTCTGTTACATGAGGTAACTTACAGTGGTTTCATACCCTCTGATGTGAGAATCCTGATTCAGAGGCTGTTTGAGCAACCTGGCCTAGTGGGAAATGTCCCTGAAAGTATGTAATCTTCAAGGTCCCTTCCACCCACAACCACTCTATGTTTCTATGATTTTATAAATACAGACAGAGCCACTGCAGACACTCCAGGACACCTGAGACCAGCAGAGGTCACGTAGGTCTGCTGTGAGAATCAGGAACCCCTGGAGTGGCAGCTGGAAGCTAAGCAAGGTGTCTTAAAGTATCCAAATTGACAATAAATGTTCAGGGGTCCATACTATATGTAACTGTGCAGAAATTTCTCTTTAGGAAATGGTGCCTTCTGGTTTCAAAATCAAGAGGAACATCATCTATAAGAAGACATTTAAGTGAAAAAAAAATCCCAACATATGATTTACAGTAAAAATGTGACTGTATCCTTATTAAGGGTATAGAGTTTTTTCTTCTAATGCAACTAATCACTTCGACAACAGGCAAATTAACTTTTTTTTTAATTTAGTGAACAACTTGAAAAAGAAATTACTTGCTTTATGTGTTAATCAGAAGAAAAATAAACAAGACATGAAGAACACTTTTAGATTTTTGGCATGAGTGAATCATTATGTTAATCTAGGCTTGACCTTTATGTCAAAACTCAAGGAAATACTTTGAGATCACAACTTTCTAGGTGATTGGGAAATGTGCATAAATATTAGCCCAGTCATCTGGAGTCTGACATTTACTTGTTGACAAAAAAAAAAAAGATTTTAAAAAAGCAAGCTAGGACGTCCATTTTCTTTCTACTTATTTAATTTTTCATTCCAGGCACATGGAGACATATTTATGAGAAATTAAAAAGCAGGAAGGAGTAGGACTTGCAAAAAATCATTCCAGCTAAATATTGCTCACATATGAAGTACATATTTTAAAGACTTAACAGATGTAGTTTTAGGGATTTTTTTTCCCCATAATCTTATGTTGTACGTTTGAAACAATGAAAAATCAAGGGGCCATAATTATTCCAAAAGTGTAATTTTAATATGTAACTAATTGTATCATGGAACTTGTCAGACTTAGAAAGTGATTCTCAAAGCTTTTCATCTAAAATGTAATCCAAAAGTGCTGAAGAACAGACAGCTCTCCCTTGAGCACTCTTTTCTTGTTACATTTCTGAAGGTATCATGTTTCTTAAAAGTCAAAAAAATAACCTCTGGTTTCAGGTGACAGAAGAGGAAACTCCTGTCCTTGCTTTGTTACCTCACTATTATTCAAACTTCAAACCAGTATTTCTATTGTTATGTTTATTTTTGAGAAAAACATGCATTTCCTATGCCTCTTGGGGTGAGTTTATGGTTTTCTTTCAGTTCAAAATATCTTTTTGGAGGAAAAATGAATATTCATGTTTTGTTATTGGGTACTAGACTCCAGATTGTTACAAAATGAGGAAAATATTTGATACTGGACTTTTTTTCTTCACTAGATGAGACAGTACAATATTGATAGGACAAGTAATGTGTTTCACATTTGAAATACTGTGTGAGTAGGCCCTCTGGGAAATCTCTATTTATTTACAGTTGAAATGATCTGCAAATAAACTCACTAGGAAACTTCAATATAGTAAATGGAGAGAGAACACTGAAATGGCAGCCTCACACAATGTAGATTTTTTAATTTAATCTCTCAGGTCTATAAAACAATTAGAAAATCAGTGATGTGGGTCTCACTTTACACTAATGGGAACAGCTAAACTACCATCACTGAGATATTTTGGGTTTACAGGAGCTGAGGTTCTGGGTTATTTATTTACTTGTATTGCAAGCCTGAGATAGCTAGATTGAAGGAAAAAAAAAAAACNTGTTGTGGTTTGGAGGACAGGAAGGGGGAAGAGCACATATTTGGGAAATAAGCAGTGGAAAGAAACAGTAACTGGACAGGGTAACAGAATGCCAGGGAACAATTAGGGTGTGAAAACAACAGATACAGAGCTTAAGATCAGCGTCAGGATGGCGTTATGAAGAAATTGAACGACTACACTAAAAAACAATAAGAAAATAGTATCAGTTGACTCTAAAAACTGAGTAAAACACACCAATTTTTTAAGGAAGAAAACATTCCTTCATATTTGTACTTGCAACAAAAAGTAAACTCCAATGCAGGGAAGGAGCTGTGTTGAACTAAAGCTGAGACATGATTCTCAGTGGCTCTCCACCCTGTGAACCAGCTCAAGAAGTGATGATGGTTTTGCCAGTGCAGACAGTTACTGGCAGCAGGGCAAGAGTGAATCTTGGCAATCTCGATTTCCAGAGGCAAAGAAGCTCTGCTGAACTTGTTTCCTTTCTACACATGCATGGAATTTCTTTAACTTAACAAGGTGCAAGTAGTCACAGTTGTTCTCCATTCCACTCAGAATGAAGTTTTGTGGTATGAGTTAATCCATCACAATTAAGTAATTAGCATAAATTGTGCCATAGGCCCTCAGTGCAAAGTGCACCATTCCCTTCAGGTTTGCAGGTGCAAGGTGTGTGCTGCAGCCACCACCACTAAGCCATCACTAAAAGAGTGTGATTTTGGGATGTGGGGCAGACTGTAAGTCTCACAAACTGATGGTAGGGAGGCAAGAGAGGAGGAAGGACTAATATCCTGTTATGAGAACTAGGAGGAGGTGGAGTGGGAATGTCACAAGCAGAAGAGGAACGTGATATTGAAGGCCTGATTTGTATGGTGATAATATTGAAAATGGGATTTTGACAAGCTTTAAGGGCATGAAAGGGAAAAAGTAAAGTTTTCTATAAAATAGAAATAGATTGTCCTATCACAAAAGCTTGTTTGAAGCCACATATTGATGTATAAACATATAGGTTTTAGATAGTACCCAAATTACAACACGACTGAAGGAAAATTTGAGGAGTTCTTAGAAACAAGAGACTTCTTCAGAAGAGAAAAATCTTCAGCTAGTAATTCCTAAACACTTTATTTTCAGAAAGTGGGAAGATATGTCAGCACTACCATTCAGTCTATGCTCAGATCTTATGCTCTTTCCCTCAGTGTGTTTTCTTGCTTCTTGTGGGAGGAAATGTGTTAGGGTATATGCCACTGCAGTTTTTCTTAAGATTTACAGCATTTTGGAGCTTCTTTAACAGCCTTTGTGATTTGGTGATGTCAAACTTCCTGTGTCAATTTTAATCCCTTTTTTTCTCAACACTTTGGTATTTGAGACTTCATAGCTGCGTAGGGTTAGGTCAGCTCCCTTTAAGTCAAGGGTTTTTCTTACCTTAAGGGAAAATCCTGATTTTTTGTTGCAGAGCAGTCCTTCCTGATCCTTTATAGGCAGGAGTGGTATATGAAGTACCCTCTATCCATTTTGAACAAGGTTAGCTTAGATGTTTTCAGAAATGCCTTCTTCTAAATAAATAAATAAAAAAAGACATCTGCTTTTCTGTTTTGCATAATAATAATAATTATGTAATTATAGTTCATTAGCATGCACATGCACATGGTGTTTTGTTCTGTTTTGTGTTCTGACATATATAGACCTCACTACTATTTGAAAGATCATTTAAAAATAAACCATCATTGAACAAAAATCCAGAAATGTGTGACAGGCTCTATTCAGAGCAGAATACTCAAAATTTGTCTTGGCTGGGGTTTAGCTGCTGTTTAATAGACTATTAGCTCCAATTTGCTACTGCTTTATTTGTGTCAATGCACTCTGATCTGAGCATTTTTGTGAACTGTTTTGCTCTGAATATAAGTAGGAAAATATTCCAAAAATGCCATTCAGCAGTGAGATGCAAGTTGAACTTGTGTGTGCCTAGCCAGACTTGCATGTCATTAACTACAAAATCTGCTCTACCTCTGACTGAAAGCTTTCAGGTAAATGACTTTAACTGAGAAAAAGGAAAATCTGTAGCATTTATGCAAGACCATGTTGATTCTGAGTGTTTTCACAAGAAATTTTCAAATTATTCAGAATTGTGCTAATAATTTTTTCTAATCCTGATCAATTTTTACAGCTTTTGTGTGTTTAAACATTTGGTCTTTGATATAGACGTAATAGTTTTCCAGTTTTATCAAAATTATCTTTTAAAAACTGTTTTCATCCATTTTTTACCAGTCCTCCCCAACCGAAGTTGACACACTCCCCCCCTTTTTTGTCTGCTTTTTCCAGTGCTTATACCTTATTTCTTACCTGATTTTTAATTATGCCTGGGCCATAGGTTAGTCAGAGCAGGGTTTAATTTTGTCAGCTCCTAATTTGAGAAGAAAGAAAAAGAATAATTATTTTTTCTCAAGATTACTTTCACTCAAGATGAAACTTTATGGTGCACAGAGCAGATTACTGCAAAATCTGAGTTGCAAAAAATAGGCTGACTTTTCCTCAGGAAGAACAAAACTTAAATTTCAGGCTCCAGCTTCCTAGAAAAGTTCTTTAACTGTGAAACTCTTCTGAGAAAGTGGACACAAAAGACCCAAGTTAACTGACTCCTTCATCTACTTGGATCTTTATATCTGTAGATGTTTCCTTACAGTCTCAAAGGAGTGAGAGAGAACTCAGCATCTCCTAGAGGTCCACTAACTACATAATTGCAGTACCTAAATTAGCTGCACTGGATTATGCATTTGAGCTTGGGTGAGATATACATGTAGTAGTCATTTGGAGCTTTTCTTATAATTTTCTTCCTGTATAGCCTCTTACAACTCATAAAATAGTAGACAAAATTATTTGTAGAGCCCAATTTGGCATCTAAATAAGATACTGTCTCTAAATATGGGTCTGAAATTTGCTGGCAGGCACAGCTATATTTGTTCAGTGACAGTGTCTGAATCATAGACACAGAATCATAATTATTTAGGTTGGAAAGGAGCTGAGAAAGCAACCCAGTTCATTCCCACCCCCAAACAGGGGTGATAATGAACTCTGACTTGCCTGTGCACTGCCCCATTTGAGACCTCTGTTTCAGAAAAATGGAAATACATTTTGTCCTAGGGAAGCACCCACTGTTCTGAAGAGCCAGGAAACCCTGTCTCCCTGCCTTTCAGATTTCCACACCAAAGTCTCAAAAGAAAGTATAGAAATTTTCTATCCTACCCAAGAACTGCTGGTGATTTTACACAAAAAGGTTAAAGGAAAATGAAAGTTTCTCTTGACCTCTTCCTTCTATGTAATCTGAAGAGAAAAAAAGGATCCAAAGATAAACAATGCTCCTTTGTGAATGATTAATTTCAAATCAATATCTTAAATTTAAATTGCTTGGTGCCTGTCTGAAAAACTTACAAATCCTTGAGATTGGAAAGGGAATTTCTAAAAGAATCTCCCCACTCAACGCTATTTTAACTTTGCATAAGCATTATGAAAAGAAAAAGGAAAATCAGAAAAGCAAGGCAAGGTATGCATTCTATTTTTTGACTGTTCTGTACCAAGGAATAAATGTAATAAAGGCTGCAGGTAGCTTTAGGCAAACAAGTTTAGCAAGGATTTCGAAACATTTTTTTTCTGAATATGAAAGCTCAGGGACTCTGTAGTCTTTGTAAAGAACTTTACAAAGATGTGGACTTTAGGCAGCTAGAGGAAAAATTTTAATAGTACATAAAATGAGAGGGAAAAAAATTATATTCCTGTGTTATTCAGTAAGAAACCTCCACACACCATTTCTATATTCAACCTAGAAATATGTCTTAGTTATTAGTAAGATATTACATCAGTGTGCATTATGTGAATTTACATTACAATTTAAGATAGTTTAGTAATTAGCTTTCTAGAAAGACAGTTGCTGGATTAGTTAGGGAATGTCTTATATAGAAGTTTGGAAATACTTCTTCATTGACCACTGTGCTCTGAAATACTCCATTATTGCTATTATCCTTCAGCATTAACACTGATGAGTGCTCCTGCAATTAGACATTCACCTTTTTCTTACCTGAGGCACAAGATTATATCAGTACTAACTTTAATCCACTGATTATTTCAAGATGAAATGTTATCTGTCTTTGCCAGCATATCTCTGATGGTCTCCATATGCAGACTTAATCAAATCACTTTTGTGCTTTTGTGCTCAGAACCTGTTTTGACAGATCTTAGTGCACTGAAATTGGTGTCCTTCAGTGTTATCTGATGATCACTACAAATTAGACTTCCCTTACTTCCATTCTAACAAAAAAATGA
>VZTH01011723.1:163840-201707 GCA_013397815.1 Aleadryas rufinucha
TGTGGACTTTAGGCAGCTAGAGGAAAAATTTTAATAGTACATAAAATGAGAGGGAAAAAAATTATATTCCTGTGTTATTCAGTAAGAAACCTCCACACACCATTTCTATATTCAACCTAGAAATATGTCTTAGTTATTAGTAAGATATTACATCAGTGTGCATTATGTGAATTTACATTACAATTTAAGATAGTTTAGTAATTAGCTTTCTAGAAAGACAGTTGCTGGATTAGTTAGGGAATGTCTTATATAGAAGTTTGGAAATACTTCTTCATTGACCACTGTGCTCTGAAATACTCCATTATTGCTATTATCCTTCAGCATTAACACTGATGAGTGCTCCTGCAATTAGACATTCACCTTTTTCTTACCTGAGGCACAAGATTATATCAGTACTAACTTTAATCCACTGATTATTTCAAGATGAAATGTTATCTGTCTTTGCCAGCATATCTCTGATGGTCTCCATATGCAGACTTAATCAAATCACTTTTGTGCTTTTGTGCTCAGAACCTGTTTTGACAGATCTTAGTGCACTGAAATTGGTGTCCTTCAGTGTTATCTGATGATCACTACAAATTAGACTTCCCTTACTTCCATTCTAACAAAAAAATGATATTATTCTTTTAATTCAGATGGGAGTGGGAGTGTTAGTGTAGGTCACTTTTATTTGAAGAACCAACAGCAACAAGTTGCATATAATTTCCCTTAAATGTTCCTGTGAACATAAATTTTTCTTAACTTCAGGAAGAACCAATAAGTATAAAACTTTAAAGACAACATCATTATCTGCTAAATAAGCAGATAGGTACTTCTGTATGCCTATATGAAATTCTGTTATTTGAACACACTGAAATAGGAACATTCATGATACTGCACTCCAATCATTTATGACTGATATATTTCATCATTAAGAACATTGGTGAATATTTCTTGCTTTAACCAACACATTAAATTCTGAAAGCAGAAATCTGCATGAGTGGAATAGGTCATTCTTCTGTCATGTATCTCAGAATTCAATGTTTCTATTTCCAGACTGATTATGAAGAAATATGAAAGACAATATACCTGTTTCCCTTGTCTCTGGAATTTTTTAGCAAGACACATACAGAATTTAAATAACTTACATTATGCTTTCAAGCAGCATAGAGGGAAAAAAAGAAACCAACCCAAGTACTTAAGTGTTGTTTGGCTGGTTGGCTTTTTCAAAAGAACACTTGTTGACTTTTTTTTTGGATGGCGACAGGCAAAAGTTAGTCCCCTCTTTCTTTCTCTTGACTCCTGCTTGATTAAGGCAGCTTCCTCAGGAAGCAATCATCTACTAGACAAGAATAAAAAGGAAAAGCTGAAAAATCCTCACAGGGTTAGGTGGAGGCAAAAACATGTAGCAAAAAGCATAGTTCTTTCACTGTTAAGCTGAACAGTGGATTTCCCTGCTCATTACTGCACCCTGAAAAAAGAATCGCAGAGCCAAAAGCCTTAAATGAAAGGCACAGAGAGCTTTTCATTATTGCTCCATCAAAACAGCCCTTCTACATAATGCTTGGAAAAGTACATCAAATGGTGTCAAAACTGGAACAGGTCTGCACAAAGTACTGCAACAGAAGGCACTTTACCTGTGTGGTGCCCAACTGGACAGATACAAAATACAAAGGTTCCCATGGCACTACAGTCTGGGATACTCAGTGGGGTCCACAGCCTCAGGAGGGTTTAACTCCTTCCTATGCTTCTAAGCAGTATCAATGTGCAAAGAATGCCTTTCCATTTACTTCAGAATGTATCACTGATGAAGAAAACATCCAATGCTTGTCCCTTTAGTGCCAGTTAGTGCAGAAAATATCCAAAAAAGAGTTTACCCACACTCTCATGACTGGGAAAAATGCAGCTCCAGACAGAGCCCTGGAAGTCTCCCTTAGCTACAAAATGGGATGCAGTAAGATGAGTCAGAAATGAGGGGCTAAAAAGAGTTGGCTATCACACAAGGAGGAGAGGGATGTGGGATTCTACAGTTCTTGGGTAACAGACGTAATCATTGTGACTCTTGCAAGCATTGTATGCAACAAAATCCAAGAACTCGAAGAAATTTTGAAATATGAAGATGTATGGTCTCATTTTGGTTGTTTTTTCTGTTGGGCTTTGGGTTTTTTGTTTGTTAGTTTGTTTGTTTGTTTGTTTTGAAGGGTAGCTGTCAGAAATTGTTTTGGAAGCATTTGCTGCCAGATTACTGTGAGATTGTCACAAGTCTCTCAAGATCAGAATTTTGTTAATCTGAGTTTGGTATCAGAAACTCTTCAAAGTGAAGAGATATTACATTTGTAATGCCACCAGACAGCTTTTTCTGCTCATCTATACCTTCTTTCTACAAGATCGTTACTGAATGAATATGGAAAATCTTACTGTGAAAGGATCTTGTTGGGTTAAATTGGCTTAGTAAGTAAATCAAGAAGGCTTATCAGAATCCTTCAGAAGATGTATTAGAATTCTAACCTTGTCATTTGTCCTGGTTTCATCCTTTTGAGATGTAAGTTTCCAAAACACTGCAAAGATTCTCTCTCATGAATATTAGTTCAGTGAGGAAGAAGGAGGAACATGATAACCATCAAACTGTCAGTTTGAAGGCAGAGGGTGAAAAATTACATAGCCAAAACCTATGGGACTGCAGTTCGATGCGGCATAGTGTGAGAAGTAACTCTGAAGTAGTAAAATGTTGCCCAACTATTTCAGATTATAACTACTTCAGGAGCTGATGCTGTGCTGTGTTGAATGTATTTATACTGTGCATTGCATGCATGGATAAACAGAGGTTTTACCAGATCAACATAAAGAGATAACCAGAAAAATAAGTTTGACAGATATAGAGTAACCTGTAGTGACACAAAACTTTTCTATAATATTATTATGCAGATCCAGCTTTATACAGTATCTGCAAGTGAACTAATAATAGCACTTCCATGATTTATTTTGGATAAATCCATATATATCTCAAAAACACTCTCAGCAGAGCATCGTTATTACTTTATTAAATACTACTTTTGCCTACTTGAGCTTAACAAACAAATCTAATGGTATGAAAGAATTTAATTTCAGAGCTGAATGATAATTTTTCAGGCATGGTTAATTCACATAATTCAAAGTTAATTATGTTTGCAATATTAGAGAGTGCGGTAATTTTGTTCTGTTCAGCTGCAGCTCTTATTAAATCTTATGTTTTGATTAGGAAAGCCAGGCTTTAAGAGTGTACAGCAAATTTAAAAAAATGGCAAGGTATGGGGAAATGTTTTTAGGCACATGCTTTTGTTCATATTCACATCCTCTCTTGTGTTACATCACTTTGCCAATCCAAAGTTGACTGAGATATACTTAAATATTTATTTACACTTCATCCTATATGTGATTTCTTTCAATTTTTTAAGCATTTGGGAATGCTAAACTAGATGTCCCCAAGCCACTTGATGTACTAACGTACAGTGGGTTCTTCACCTGTTCTTCATCTTGTACCAAGCAGTATTTCCCCTGCTATATTCCTCAGTGGAAAAGAAAGGCTTGACACAACAGAGATTTAAAAAAACTATTAGGAAGTGTCAGAGACTTACTGACTGGGGATCAATTTATTTCACTGTTAGATTCACTGCATTGATTAGAGATTGCTAAATTTGTTTTCAAGAAATAAATTTAAGTAGCATTTAAAAGTGTGATGCTCTGTACAAGCTGTACTTCTGAAAAAGAAAGGCAGTTGAATGTGTGAAGTTGATGGGCTGTTCACAATTTGAGGCCATGTGGGAACTGTCTGGTTTTGAAGGCATTCACAAGGGTTCAAGCTCCCTCCTGAGTTTCTGTTTCCTGTGTAATTTTGGTGATATTTTTTAGATTGACATGGCTAGGTTAAGGTTATCAAATGGAATATGTTATTTTCTTTTGAGTTTATGTAGTCTTCCTTTATATATATGCTATAGAACAGGAGGAACATCATTGCTCTTGTCTCACAGCAATACAATGATGCTGAAAATAGCACATTGATGTTCTCCAGTCATCCTACAATGTTAGAGTTGAAGATATGTAGCTACTTCATGAAGGTGTAGCAAATGTATGCCTGGTCTCACACTGTACTGGTGGCAATACAAATTTCTACCTCTTCAACACAGGTACAGATCCCAGCTCTTCTCTGGGCTGGTTCTACTATCGCTGGACGTTACAGAAGCATTCATAAAACATTAGACACAAACTCCTACCTCCAACAGAAACTTCTCTCCTCAATGTGGCTTTGAACTTCCTTTTACTGTGGTGCTTTTTTTTGTTTGTTCATTTGGTTTTTTGTTTGTTTTCCCTAAATTAAACCTTTCCAATATAGTTTTTAGTTTTAACTTCCTTATTTAAAAGGCTAGAGATACTTCTATATTTGCTTACATGAAAAACAAAACTGTAGTGAACTGTATGTTCTCAGACTTGAGCACTTGAAAGGAGGAGGCAAAGAGCTGCAGATGCCAGGAACTAACAGAAAATAATCTTCATTGAGCAGTCTCAATTAGTCACAGAATCCCTTTTTCCCTTAATAAGGCAGGGTCCTATGACAAAAGCAAAATGGAACCCCATTATTCGTTAGCTGAGGGTTCATCACATACTGATGGAGTTTTAACTACATCAATATTCCTTGTGTGAAGGAAGGAGGGAAGCCTGTGTAAAATCCTGAACGTGTAGCCTTAATTGTCATACTTTCTATCTTTTGCTGTTCTTTTATTAAAGTGTTTCTGTGACATAGTAAACTCATATTTGGTCTTGGAGTTCATTGCATGGAGTGTGTCATCACTGCTGTCAGGCTGCAGGAAGCTGAGAAATAAACCAGGCCTTTGAAGCTAGCAATTTTAATAAAGTGCTAACAGTCAGTGAATATCTGTGGACAGTGAGGATATAAGTCACTTAATGACTGTTAAAATTCCAGGCTAAAAGATTTCCACAGACCTGTGAATCCCTGCTGCAAGGAGGATTGTTATTGGGATGAAAGCCATTTTCTATCCTTGTGCCAAATTTAATCACATAGAATCTTGTTCTCTTCTGTTAAATCTTCTTTCTCAGGCTTTTGACAAAGTAAATGTAATATTTGATTATACTTAGAAAGAACATTAGCAGGAACAACAGAAACTTCTGAGGAATGGTGAGATCATTTATGTGTAATTACAGCACAGTGTCAGGCCCTGGGTTGGCTCTGAATGGATTTACTAAAGCAGTCATCATCTTGTTGTTCACAGTCAGCAGCCACGCTGCTGCAGTGTAACTAGAGTAATAATAAAACCACATATATTTTTGCAAAGGTAAGATAGTTTTCTAGAATGTCTGACATTTCACTGCTGGTGACTGGAGTAAAATGTCAATGCACTGAACTCTGATGGGATTCTGAATATTAATATCTGCAAATAGGGATTATTAATTTTATTTGACTTTACATGTATGTATATATATGTATGTATGTATATATGTATGTATATGTTACTGGAAACAAATATGAGGGAATAATCAGTGGAAAAGGAGCAGTCTGCTTAAAGCAAATGATATTATCTTTGCACTTAATGTCTTTTCATAAAGGACTTGTGGAACAGACCTTGCTCTTTCATGGCTTTTCCAGAAATTTAGGATCTGTCTTTCAGAAAAATTTCTCCTTTCCAAGCACTAAATGTTTTGGAATTTTGAATGTTTCCAAATTTTGAATGTTTTTGAACATCCACTAATATGAAGTGATGTTTCAAAGACAGTCTATGTGCACTGCAGTGAGGGGTTTTTCATGCTGGTGGAAACAAGATTCAAGGAACTCACCACCTTCTCAGAACTGCTGCATTTGTCTAATGTACATTAGACACGGAGAAAACTAGAACATGAATAGATAATACTTGCCACAAGGGTACTTTCTGAGAATCTGGGAGAGGAGTTAACTGGGAATGGGGAAGTCTGGAGTCCAGAAATTGGGTGCTGGGAAGAAATCCTAGCATTATAATAGTGTTTGTATGCTTCTCAGATGTGATCCACCAATGCAGGGGATTATTCATTCCCCCATCATCAAACTAGACACAAGGTATTGCTCAAATTAATGAAGTGCATATCTACTGGGAAGTCTCTAGTGAAGAAAGTTATCAAAGTCCTTTCTTTACCCCTATAATATATTCTCTTTTTATTTTTTTTTTCTTTAGAATAATAAAGAAGCAAACAAACAAGAAAAACAAGAGTACCAGCTTCCTGTTTCCACAATTCATGCTTGGATATAAAAGTAAAATTATAACCTCTGGCACCAGGAGATGCTTTCAAGTCTGAGAAGATGAAATGTTTCTCCAGTAGAATGTGGTGGTTGTTGGTAAAAAGTGTCTCACACTGCATGAGCCTGCGGGGGCTGTGCCTCCAGCTTTACTGCTGGGTTTTCCCTGACAGAGTTCATGCCACCATTTCCCTGGTAGCATTAGCAGAGGCAACTCTTGTGCTCAAGAGTCCATGTTATTACATTACTAGAAAACTTAAAAATCTTTTTTTTCTGCTCCTGTACTCCTCACGTAGCTACTCAAGGATGCTCAGAAAATCCAATCTGTTGAGAAAGCTGGTTGCTGCAAGAGGTTTTGTGGTTTGTATTGCTGAGTTGCCCAGTGACTTACCTGCGAGAGGAGGAGACTGGAGACTGCTCTGATTCACATATGTCCCCGGTGGTTATCTGCTTGGTATGTTTGATAATTGGAAAGTTTTGATGAATTCTGCCAGCTGAAGTTCAGCTCAAAACTCTGCTTTGCTTCTTATGCTCCAAACCTTCAGAAGCCCTAGTTTATCATCTAGTGACATGTAATAGCTGAAACAAGTGGGAACAGACTTGGTAAGATAATTTCTGAAGCCAACTGCTTTTCACATTACACACTGTAGGAAAAATACAGATCCAAGTAGAAATAGTAAATGTCAAATGATCCGCTACTGCAATTTTCCGGCCACTATTGAGTACTCCTTAGGATTTAGTCAAAATGTGTTATGAAGTCTAATATACCACAGCACACAGGGCCTAGGACTGGAGTGACTTTGTGGATCATTGAATCCACTGTTCTGCTGATGAAGACAAGCAGCATCCCAGTTCAAAATCACTCAAATATTATCCTGAAATCTACTAAGAACATGCTCTGGAACATGACTCTTCTCACAATCATCAATGTCCTAAACTGAGGAGTACTTTACACATTTATTTTTGTATCCAATTTTGTATTTTGTACCCAATGTATATCCTCCAGAGAATATAGGTTTTTTTCTCTGTAGTGATTAGATGCCACAAATAAAATAAAACATCTGTCACACTAGAGACATATATATATATGGAGAGAGAGAGAGAGAGAGAAGGCAAGTCTAATGAAAGAACATATCTAAAAGGACAAAATCTAGGAAAAAAAAGAACCTGATTATTTCCTATTTTACAGATGGCTCTGCAGCTCAGTTAAATAGCGAGCCAGATTTTCAAGCATTTAGCAACCTAAAATGCAGATGGTGCCTTTGTGTTTTCAAAAGCACCTGTCTGTGCATTAATACAGCTGTGAGTTAACTGGCTTTAAAAATCAGGGTTGGAATTGGTTGTCCAGCTTATACAGGAAATCTGCAGTAAAACTAGGAACCAAGCTCTAAATCAGGTATTTTAACAATCATCTTTCTATAAAAGTGTGTGAAATGACTCTTCAGATGACACACAGCCTATGAATGTGAGCTTCTGCAATTAAAGCTAATATTCAGACAGGCTGGAATGCTGGATCATTTTCTCAGATCTTTCCTCCTGCAATCCTGAACCACTTTCTCAAAGTTCCCTGCAGGCTGCACTCTTTTCCCTGCCTTGACTAATCCTTTTTAAGTTTTCCTTCCTCTTAGACCCAGAAAATGGAAAGTGGAGGTACACTTGTATGAATTTTGGAGGGCTAGTTTTGTTGCAAGTAATTTTTAAAAGGTCTAATTGTACTTTCTTGCTAAAAGCATAATGCATAATTATAATTCCAAGTGCACATTTAAAAATTAAACATGGCACAGTGCTTATAAATGGATTGTTTTGAAGACAGGGAGATAGTGCCTTGGAAAAGGGCAGATAAAGCTCTATTACACATTCATTTTGATTTTGTCTGATTCCTCTCCAAGTTTTGAACACAAATGCTTTCACGTGATCTCTTCCTTTCCCACTACTGTATAAGTACACGCAAGGTCATTCTATTGTACCTGCTTTCTTTTTGGCTGATTTTTTTATCATTTTCTGTTGTGGAAGAGATCAAGAAAGTGCTCAGAGGAGCAGGCCAGCCTCTCAAGTGTCCACTAACTCAGATCTGATTGCTAGCATTGAAAATGCAGATGGGATGGACACACTGAAGATACATGCAGTGCAATTACTATAAATGTTTTATTGCTGGACAAATTTTTAGATAGCCAGTCTGAGAAATGTGTCTTAGAAGAATGAGGCATAATTTTAAAGGCAGGAATAAAACATACATCTTCACTAATTTATCTCAAATGCAGAGGAACAATTATAGAAGCAATGCTCTGGGGGACCTCACAACATTTGCCACAGACAAAGCGCCTTTCCACTGAAGCACCATATTGTGTCCTGACTCTGCATTCAGCTGTGTCAGCAGGTTATGTTTAAAATCCACTTAAAAGTGAACTTGGGGTCTAGGTATATTTTCCTCTTAATTAACCTGCATAATCTGTTTTTGTACATAATTCATCCCTTCATTTGCATTTTAATTAGGGAGCATGCAAAATGTCAAGTCTAATTGGCTCAGGAAGACGTGGCACAACAAAGCCCTGGACTAAATGTAGCTGTGGGCAGTGCACTGAACAGCTGGCTTGCAGTTCAGGTTAGGGCTTCAGTACAGGTAAGGAGTTTCACTCACCTAGTTTTTTGTGACTAAATGTATCAACACTAATTTCACAAGAAGTAAAACTGGAGGACCTGCAGACCCCTTGTCCCTGCTTTTTAATGACATGTAGCCTGTTTCCTCTTGCCTCTATCCAGTCCAGATGCAGTCCTCTTACCCTGATGGACTGAAATCCTGATCTCTTCTTTGTTTCTGAATCTTCCCTTTCTCTTCCAGTTCTCTCCAGTAATCTTACAGCAGCTGTAGAAGAAGAGAAAAAACTCATACTGGGCTCCCTAAAATATTTTAATGAAAATGTCACTTACCAGCTGGCTGAGAGATGATGTTTTGGAGTCCTCTCAGGGGCTGTGAGTTTCATTGACCCATTCAAACTTGCCACTTCTCATTCTCTCAAGAAAGCATCTGGCCCCAGTAAGCCGTGTTACCCTTGCCTTCACTGGAGATACCCACAAGAAGGGTCACAGGCTCTCCTCCTCCCAGGCATGGTAGTAAGCAGTGTGCAGGGATGAGTGCTGCTGGGAGCTGTGAGGAAGCCATCAGGCTGTCAGTGCTCTGGGCTGTGTGTCTGGGACACATCTAGTGGCCACCAAGCTGTACGTGGACTCCACCTTCTGAAATATATTTTATTGTGGAAATCTTCATAGGAGAGTTTAATTCCAAGTACCTCCTGTTGTAACTTACTAAGGAGGATAACTTTAGTTCATATGAATCTGTGACATTATCTGGTTTCTGGTTAATTTTAATTTTTTTTCTTTTCAGTTCACTCTCTTGTCTTCACATTTCATTATTCTTCACAGAAGTTTTTTTAAAGTATATGCAAGTATATTCTTTCAGTATATCTGAAAGAGTTGTTTATAGGTTTGAGGATATGTTGAAGTATTTTCATTTCCAGGTGTGGGAAGAGTAGGAGTCTTGGTAGGTAGATGAAAAGCCTTTGAAAGCAGGAATGGAAAATATGTTATAGATTTGTTTCTGCTAGAATTCTTTTCAGATGTCTGGAATGAAACCTTCTGTATGTAGCTGGAAAAAAGGGTAACACTCAGAGACAGCTCTTCTGTAGTTAAAACATTTCATTGAAGGTTTCTCAGACTGAAAACGCAGCATGACGCTCTTACAGTTTTGTTTTACACTATGTTTTTTCTTCAGTGCATGCCATTATGTGATGGTGCAAAATTAGCAATGAAACTAGGACATCTGCAGATTTATAAAAATTTAACATTCTGCCTCATTAAGTATATAAAATATTTTATATTTTACTTATTTTCTTTGTTGTTGTTGTTATTTTTGATTAAAGGATATATTTAAATCCCCTCATTTACCTTTTTTCTTATTTCTGGAATTACTTTCCCAGTGTGAATAAAAAGGGATGAAATTGAGTCTCCTTATTACTCATTCATGCCTAATACACTCTTACCAAATTCCCTAGCATGTTCATATAGTGCAGCTGGCATTTTTGACAACTTTTTTGATGTGTTTCATGTTAATATATTAGACTTGAATAAAAGCTTAATAAATATAAGGTTTCATTAAGAAATATCACATCTAAGAAAAGGGTTTCAAGATAGGTTTTCAAGCAACTTGGTGACAGGCACAGTTGTGAAAGGAGTTAATTTATAGTTGAGCAACATCACAGAAAATTGCATTGGGTGAAAAGATTGCTTTAAAGATTTAAATAATTTGTATTAAATTGGCAAATATGTCTGAGATATGATTTGTCAGAGGTAGAGGTGGAACCCATGTGACTGCTAACAGCTATCTCATTCAGACAAGACACCAATGAGAGTTACCATTCAAATGTGTTAAATAAACAAACTACTTTTTGACAAAATAATCCAAAACAGAATCCTTAAGTCTATGAAGGATCATAGGGAGGATGTGTCACTTGCAGAAATCACTAAAGATGTGAGTTTATTGTCAAAGGCTCTGGAGGTCTGGAGGTTGTCTACAATTGCGGCTTCATCAAAATCCATTAAGATGGAATAAACCACCCAAAACCAAATCAAAGTGTCAACTGATGATTCAAGAAGAAAGTCCTCTTTGTGAAATGTAAAAGACAGCTCCTGAAGCTGCCTGGTGTACCTCCTCTGAGGAATACGGATTAATATTTTGCACAAAATACAACCTAATTGCCCTTTTCTATTGTTTTGCTTACTTAGCACTCATTCAAAAAAAAAAAAAACAACCTAATTCCCCTTTTCTATTTTTTTGCTTACTTAACCCTCATTCAAAAAAAAAAAAAAAAAAAAAAAAAATAGAGAGAGCCAGAACCATTCTACCATTCTGCCAACAAAAGCTGCTGTCCAGAGACCAGACTAGACACTTTGGCTGCGAGTTGAGTGACTGGAGATAGACACAGCTCTTGCTATCAGAAGCTGGCACTGCCAGTAGACAGACTGGAATAAAGCTGCCATTATTATATTTTTAATGCCATATTTGATGACACTTAAAAAGACAACAGTTAACTTTTATAAACTCATGTTTTATTTTAATTAAAATAAATCTTTTCTTTTTGGGTGTATTTAATCTTTTGTGGCTGGAGACTCAAGATGTGCCAATGTACATACATCAAAAGATGTTCTTTTTAACGAAAAAAATGTTTTGTAGAAACCTTCTTGCTGTTCCAAAGCTCTATAGGTCAGTAGGCTGGCAAAATCCAGACATATGGCTGAGCTAGAATAAAGTGTTTATTTCAGCATTAGACAGGAGAATTAATTGAAATTGAAAAGGATTTAATTTAAGATATGCTCTTTCAGTTCCTGTATTTACAGGATGCCAGCTGAGAAGTGGCAGACAGTTCTGTCCTGTACCGAGAAAGTACAAAGCTCTCCAGTTACAGTCCCGTCCTTGCTAATCCATACCAACAGTTCTGAAATATATTCTCTGTAACCTGACCCCTTTGCCCTTTCACTGTCACTTAGATCATTATTCAACAGGAAGTGATACGTTATCGAGACAAACTCTGATCTTTGTTGTGTCAAGCCAAATCTACTGTTGTTCTAACAAAGGAGATAGCTTAAAGGAATTATTTTGAACTTAACCTCGGCCAGTGTCTTTAGGGTTTTGTATGTAGATAGCCAAGAAATTAAATTCTACAATCCAGAATAGAATTTAAATTAATAAATTTAATTTACAAGGAAGTGGGAGCTATAGGCTGAACATTTTTTTATGTTCTAGGTTTTAGGGGGATGGTGTTTTTGTTGATGTAAGTATATGTGCTGCATTGAATGGGAAAAAATGTAGAGACAACTTGATCTTTTCCTGAAGATATCGTGATGCAGAAAGTCTTGTCATTGGCTTAAAGTAAATTCATATAAAGCCAAGAAGTTACTAATATTGTAATTAAAATCTTACCACTGGCATGAAAATTAGTTATAATTATTATTATAATTATTACTATTAGTATTACTATTATTGTTATTATATTACAGGGAAAGAAAATACAAGAAAAAGCTTTATTACATAGAGGAAATTGTTGGAATTACAGGGTTTAAATTTGCGCCTCTGGTTACCTGCTCCATTTTCTGCTCTAAGATTTGCATTTCTATACTAGAGATGAGTAGTTTACAGCCCTGGGCCTTCACTGTCATCTCCTGTCTTTTGTCTTATCACCTCACGTCTCTTCTCTTCTGCATTGCACCTTGTGTCCCCATTTTCAAGGTCTCTGCTGTAACGCCAAGGCCTGTGTCCCTCTGCACAAAGCCAAATCCCCTCTTCGCTAAGACAGGGACATAAATATTTCATCATGGGTAGAATAACTTCTTGTTACTACATTCTACAGAGAAAATGTATACTTTACAAAGATAAGCAAAGGTAAATCAAATTAGGCATAGCCACCTGGTCTTTAGAAAAAACAAACAACCCATATTTACAGACAAAAAAGCTAGAGGAAAACTCCAGACCAGCCAGTACAAGATCAGACCGAGCAAGCCTGACAGCCCTCAACCCTGAGACAATGTAAAGCTAATACAAACACAATGGCATCTTATGAGGTATAGAAATAGTTCATGCACTGGGCTACAAGTCTGCAAGCTCAAGGGAACATGGAACAGTTCTGCAGGTTTAATAAGTCCAACAGCATTATTGGATGGTTTTCTATTATTTTTTTCCTGTTAGAGACCACCTAACATTATATTATACTTTTCCACCTCTTTTAAACAAACTCTTTGTCACAGTCCGTGTGCTATACAATTTCATAAGCATGTGCAATTCACAGTAGATATAAAAGTATGCTTTCCCATAACAAATTACTGGAAATAATGCAATAGACTTGTTCAGTAGTACCCAGAGCAGTTTAAAGGTGTGGAAAGTTTGATATTAAAATCTCCTATGATCTTTTCATTGGAGGAGGTTCCCTCCAAAACTCACTTGTTAACCAGCCTTTTCTTTGAGGTCTACTATAAAAATATGCTTCCATTCTTATACAATTTTCAGCTGCCAGAGCACATATCAAGTATTTTGATTTTAGTTACTGTATTGACATCTGCTTTGCAGTGGTATTAGCATAATAAAGCTCAGCACAAGATCCCATGGATTGGAAAAATATGTTTATTTTTGAGGTTTTAAAGCAAGTCAATTTTATGTTTTCACACTTTTGCTCACATACTGGTAGGAAGCAGCCTGTGCGTGCCCACATGGCCTGACCAATGTCACTTGTGGACAATACAGAAGATGAGCACCAGCTGTTAAGTCCTCTGTATCTCCAGAGCTCCTCTCGACTGACAATGACAGACTTTGGACAGACAGACCTTTCTTCTCCCTCAGGAGCCATCAGCAGCTTTGGGGTAGATCTCCGCTTCAGATCTTGCTTATTTCAGCCACCACAAATCTTAAAGCGCATCACTGTCCACTGTCTGTTCCTCCTATTTTGGCATATGTGTGGAACACATGTCTCCTGTCTCCTTCTCTTGGCAGGCAAATGGGAAGGAGTGGTGTACATTGTGCGCTGCAGCCTTGCTGCCACCCTGCTAGAGCCAGGGTGCTGGCTCCTTTGCTGATGAGTTGTCTGCTTTTCAGACTGCAGCCTTTTTGTTTTGACATCAAGAACATGTTCCTCGGTTTTGCTGACAAAAAGTGTCCTGGGAACAGTGTCCCTTATTATATGGCCATTCTTTTAAATAGTTTTGCTTTCCTTCCCATAACTACACACATGCATTTCAATTCAGACTTCCTTCTTTTTTCCTTCTCCAGTCTTAGTATTTCTTTTGAATCTCTGCTGTGTAAGTAAAACAAAACTCCAATTTTCCTTGGTAAACCCTTTTCTTCCCTAAAAATATCTTAGATTTATGAAATTAGTTACAACTCTCTTTATTGCTGGGTGGCAGCTTCTCAAAGGTCATCACAGGTGAAATAAAACCAGGACATAGCACAAAGGAAAAGCATGCTACAGTCAGCACAGGCAAGTTGCACATAATTGAATATCATTGTAAAACCAAATAAATTAATGTCCTACAAAAATGTAACCTTGCCTACAGGAGAAAAGCTAATCCAAATGTTGTATGATGGCTGTTCGGTAGCATTCCTATTGTCACTTTCTTCTTCTTTTCTCAGTGATTGCATCCATTTGTTGGGTCTTGACTTAAATTAGATTGTGAAAGGTCTCAGGGCAAGGACATGTCATTCTATACATTTGAGCAATGTCTGACACAGTGTCACCTCACTTTTGACAGGTTTCCCAGGAATTGCTGCAATAGCAATAATAACAATTAACATCAATAATAACATTTGGCCTAATAGGATTACAACATATATGCCTTAATACATATTTGTTGTTTTAATTCCTTGGAGCTTGGTTAATATTAGTTTCTTTACTTTTAAAAAGCTTAAAACTTTAAGCAATTTGTCAACAATAGCGAATATCTTTCCTAATGTTGTTAGCTGTGATATTGCCCCTTTATCTTACGGAAAAGTGCCATTGCCATATTTAACCATTCTGAAAAATCAGTCTATAGACGGCTACATTTTTATTTTTTGTTGTTATTTACTTTTTCTATTGATTACTCGGGCCAGGAGACTTATGGTAAACTTGTTTCAGCTTGCTAAACAAGAGAACTTCTGTGTGATAATCTTCTGCTCAGTTTTTCATGGTTTGGTACATTCCTATGTATGACACAGTTCAGATTCCCAGCTGGGGAAATATACATTTCAAGTTTATCCATGTTAGACACTCTTGTGTGACTCTTGAGCAATGGGATTTAAATGTAACTGTGCCTACAGCCTTTTATGTGAAAACAGTGTTAGAGTTCAGACCATATGCAGACACAGTTTAGAGGCTATTGCACTGACAAAACAGCTTGAAAGATTTCATAAAAATCCAGAGCATGAAAGAAAGAAAATAACAGGTCCACTTCCAGCCCATTGAGAAGAAAAGACCACTATTGAATGCTTTCACACTGCTAATATTGCTTTAGTTTTTTACAGATATGTAATCAGCAAATACAAGAATGGCTTCATAGGGGCTCTTTCCTCACCCTTCTCTTTCTTTAGGAAAAGCAAAATATGTATTGCTGTAATGTGTAGCTGTACCCTTGCAGCATACAATTGACTTTCATAAATCCTTCAATTTTTTTATCTGTTTCTAAAGGACTTTTCTATTAATCCTTTAGGTTCTTAGATTGCTGTTCAGTTGAAAGCTTTTTCATTCTGTATTAATTAAACTCAGTAGGATGGAAGAGAGACACTTCTGCTGAGCAAAAGTGATCTAAGACTGCTGTGCGCTTGTAAAACACTGCAGATCCTGAGATAGTTTAAATCATTTGAACATGTCAGGGGGTAAACAAGGGTGACTATCATCAAAGTACAGGGATAAACAGCAAAACAAATAATTAAATAAGTAAAGCTATTTGAAACACTTATTTGCTGTAGACTAGTGTAAAAAATGTTCAGCAAATGGCAAGTTTAAATCAAATACATAAGAACAGAAATGCTAAAATCCCTTCCAGATGTTCTCTGCTGCTCAGCCAGCACACAAGAGCTGGAAAACACTCTGAACAAAACACCTCCCAAACCCCCACCAGTTTTAGCCCCCTAGCTGTTTTCCTACTCTGAATTGGACTCACCACTTACAGGTATTACTCAAAGAGATACACATTTTCTCCCACTGTTTGCCACCTCTCTCCCACTTACCATAATACTTCAAAGCAGTTAGTCTAAAAATGTCCCACGTGCTTTGACCTGCCTAGTACATTTTTCTGTTTCCAAGTAACAGTTCTGCACATTTCGGGGCCTTTCACTGCTTTTTTTTTTTTTTCCCCAGAATGACAGAGAAGATCTGTGATCTTTTCATATCCCATGAAATTCCAGCCTTCTGATAGGGAGAACAGATCCTTCAATGTTTTTTTATCACTTAGATTTGCTTCAGACAGCTTCAAGTCCACACAAGCTTGAGGGAATACATACAGCTTCTAGATCCCACTTAGTCTAATAGGAAAATGTTAGACAGAAGTTGCATATGTTTTTTATAATAGAAATACTTTCAAATTCATGACATATTAAATTAAAATTTAATTAATCCATAGTTCTCCTGATCTAGCGGAAATGTGATCATTGTTATCTGAGATAGTGTTAATTTTCTTCACAGTGGCTAGTACAGGGCTATGTGATCATGACATTGTGCTCAGCATATAAAGTGGGGGGAAGACATAGGAATGGGGGTGACATTTGAAGAGATGGTGTTTGTCTTCCCAAGTCACTGCATCACCATGTGATGGGGCCCTGCTCTCCTGGAGATGGCTGAACACCTGCCTGCTCATGGGAAGCAGTGAATTCATTCCTTGTCATGCTTTGCTTGTGTGTGCAGCTTTTGCTTTCCCTATGAAAATGCTTTCATCTCAACCCACGAGTTCTCCACATTTTACCCTCCCCATTCTCTCCCCAGTCCCACCGGTGAAGCAGTGAGCAAGCACCTGTGGGGGCTTGGCTGCTGGCTGGGGTTAAACCATGACACTTTGTCATGCAAATAGGTATGGGATAAGCATTGCAGGAAAATTTCAAACCATTTATATTTTTCTCTGAACTGAAGTGACCTACATATTATGGAAATATTTGAGGTATTTGCTCTAAGTCTGATACCTTAGGTCTTCTGGGATTGAAACAGACAGTCCTAAAATTCTTCAGGATGTAGTTCTTATGCTATTCTAATCTCTTTTTAGGACCAGCTCTAAACATGATAATATAAGCCCCAAAGTCACATAGAACTTACATTCAGACTTAATATATTTTAAGAAGTCTATTAAATCAGTGGGATATTCAAATACAGGACTGTTAAAACATGTATATCCAGTGTGTGAGCCCTGAATTAAACTCTGACCATGTTTTGGAAGTAAAAGTCATCAGTTTGCTTTTCTGTATACTCCTCAAATACACCTCAGGTTCTTTCTGTCCAGTCTTGGAAATACTGAAAGATATGATTGGGCAGAGCCTTTGGCCTGAAGGTTCTTCTCATGTTCATCTACTTCAGTTTTAGACTTCTGTAACAAATAGGATTTCTCCAATTCCTCTGAGGAATGGATTATGTTACAATCTTTCCTAGGCACATTTTCTTTATGTTAAATTTATCTCCTTCCTCCATTTATTTTTTTGCTACAGTAAACACAATTATCTCACAAACCCATAGAGAAGTGACTGCAGAGTTTTTTCCTAGTGAAATTCTATGTAATGTGTACTGAGACTGAGTTCAACTGCACTGGGAAACACTATGCTGCAGCAACTTTTTGTTTTGTTTTGTTTTCTTGTTCTTTCTTCTTTCTTCTGGTTCTTGCTTTAAGATATATTTTTCCTTCTCCTTTGTGAACAATGCATTTCACCACCAACGTTGACAAGCAAATATTCAGCAACTCTACAGGATGGATAAAGAGGAAAAAAAAGCAGCAAACAGCTACCTTCCTGCTGCTGTCAGTTATGAGTTATCGATTTCCAAGAAAATAACTAAATGATGACAGAAATATGTGCAAACAGAAAAAGAACTGCTCTCCCCTTCCTCACCCACAAAATATATTCCATAGCATTTCTCCAGCACACAATCTCAGCACTTACTGCCTGAAAGAAAATCACATGCTTCTCCAAAGAAAATCAAGGCTTCAGTATAGCACAGTCAAATTAAAATGTCTGGACAATTACACTTTTTCATAGCAAAGCATGAACCATTTAATAGACAGACTTCTTTGTACTCAATACCCTGGGGCACTCTGATCCTCTTGAAGTCCCTGGTCTCATCTGCTGTAATTGCATGTGTCACAGCCTTCTTTTAGCTTATTATGTATATTACTTGGGTAGCTACAAGGAATTTGTGCTGTAGGAGTTGAGACTAAATCTCTTTGCCCAGTTTTACATTTTAGTTCATGTCAATGCTGCCAGAGCAGCAGAAAGTGGAAGGGGCAACTGGACCTCTTTTCTTAACTGTGCATCTGGACATACACAGAGACCCCTGTAAAATTAGGCTGTGTTTATGCTAGGTAAAATTTGAATTTTATTATATAGAAATTCCGATCTTTCCTATGCCCAGAAGGGTTTTAGGTCTTTAGTCATGGACTAAAAATTTCAATGCTGAAAGTGACTAGGATTCAGTATCTGCAAATGTCTTTTCAGCTTAAGGAGTCATCTTCATTCGTATTTATTTCATGTCTCTCAAAAGTCATACCATGCCGAAATCTTGTATATTCATAATGAATGCAACGAAAACATATTTCTCCCACGCCTGAGTGCATTCATTCATGCTGACAGAAAGAATTTACTGATAAAGGAAAGAGAAGTGGAATGATTACTTTGAACAGAAGAAGAGGTACCCTGCTTCGGTTTCTTTGTACAGCTGATGTTCTGTCTTATGTTACACTTCAAGCATCCTGAGGGAAACAGCTCCTGGTAGTTCAAAGGTGTTGGTGATCTCTATTTAGTCAAACCTGTAATCACACAGAATTCAGGTACTTTCAAACTGTTTAAGTTACCTAACTCTGTAAGTGAACAATGTTTAAAAATCGTAGGAAAGTACTGTGTATCCCACAAGCTTCATAGATAACCCTTGTAGTGGGAAAAGAACTCCAAAAGCATGTCCTGTTACCAGAAAGTATTTTTTTCCTTAACAGAATAGAAATAATTTACTTTTTAAAAAGCTAACTCAGTCATGTTGATGCCATGATGACTTTTTTGCCTTTTCTTTTATACTCCTTTTATATACCCTTTTATATAGCTTTTATGTATTCTTAGTGGTTTTAGCCCACATACTTATAATTCCTTAAGTTTGATAACTTAGTTTAGACCCAATATTCTGTTAAGCCAAGGAGACCAAACATCCTGGAAGCCTCACAGTTGGGGGTCAGAAAGCCCCAGACACCAAGGTCCTCTCCAGAACACATTCTATAAACTAAGATAGGCCCATCCAGGGGGAAGGTTCCTCAGGATGAAGGGTTCACTCGGGTCTCTCACTGGGGAATCTTTGATAGATGTGCTAATTCACAAGGCCTATAACTGCATATGAGATGTATCGTATGTGTGCATTTCAGTGTGATAAATACCGAGGTAAACCCCTTTTCCCTCTTAACCATGTTTGGCTTTGATTTTAAGACCAGGGAAAGGCAACAATGTAACTTCTAATGCTTACATACATTTAATTTGAGATTTTTAAAACCAAAGAGAAAAACTCCACATCATCGACTAACCTGTTTGATGACTAAGCTCTTACCAAAAATTGTCTCTGACTACACAAAGCTGTGCGTTTGCAAAGGCCCATCTGCTGTCTTTAAAAGGCAGAGCATCTGGGTTCCCATCTTTTGCTGCTTACCACCCCCAATCTGGATGTTCCTCCAGTTAGGTCCCCTGAGAAGGGCCCAATCGGGTAGTTTGCTTGCACATGCTTAATACAAACAGATAGCTACAAACTTCACATAAGCCACATCAGTCTTGGCCATATTTAATTGGAAATGATACTAGCAGGACAGAAGAAGGGAGTGCTGCTGCTCTTCTTCTATTTTAACTGGATTTTAATTAGGCAAATTACCTAACTGCAAAAGAGCAAAGCACCGGAGCAATTCATGAGTATCATTATTATCATTATTATTAGTGCTGGAGGTTGTTAATTTTTTGTAGTGTTATTTTTTTTTCTCTGTTAGTAATATTGCCCTGTTAAGGTAAGTCTGTTTTTCAGTTAATATATATTTCAGTCTCTCTTTTGTTAAACTTGATTAGTCTTGTTTACACTGAACATTGTAAGTGACAAATTCATAATAAAGCTCTTCCAGGTGCATTTTCCAGCAGCTTGGGTTCTAAAATATTTGAGGATACCCACAAGCAAGTAATCCTAGCCTAGATACAGGTGGCAACAGAAGATTTGGAAAGGATTTTCCTTTCAACCAGAGCACCAAACAAAATGGGCCTGACACACTGAATGAGCAACTTGTGCCCTTTTATATGTTTTCAAATCCAGATTATGATATTGATAGTGGCAAGCAAAGTATTGAGAGCTGATCTGATCTGCAGGGGGTCCAGGTGATTAGGAACCACCAGCTAAGATGTGCTATAAATTCTGTACTACATTACTAACAAAATGGTGCTGATTCCACTTATAAAAATTCTGTGCTGTTTTGATCAAATTATTCTATGCTGTGCTAATAAAAAAAAAAATCTGTTTAAAAAATAAAGCTTTAATGGTAGATACAACTTAACACTATCATCATTCTGCTCAGGGTCCCCAGAAGATCCTGTCTGTCCCCATTGCGTCAAGTGACTCACCTGTCTTCTGCATGGTTATAAGAAGGAACTTAAGGTTCTGAAATGCTTTAATAATTACGAATATAGTTTTCAAAATGTTCCTGTTGTTCCAAAATTATTTGTGAATAGACATAGAAGTGCATTGAGGGTTATTATGTGTGTGGTACTCCGAAGAAACAATTATTGAAAAAAAAGGGAAATAAAATCAACAGCAAAAACAAACCCTTCAACTTAAGCAGGTTTAATTTGAATCTTTTTGTCATCATTAAAAAAATACCCTTTTCTTTCTGGCTGCCTTCTAAGCAGATTCCAGAATCTGTCTCCCTGTTGCTATTTTTGTGACAAAAGATTTTCTGAATTGTATAATTCTTGAGTTCCACGTCAATCACCTCTTGTATTTCAGTTCTAAACATAAATGTTAATGAGCTAATTGCACTGTTCAAAAGATCTTCTATTGAAAATAAATGTTCGCTAGTAGGTAGGTGTGCTACTTTCTGTGTTTTATAAGTAGGCTTTAGAACTTAATCTCGACAGTTCCAGTTGCTATTTGCACATATAAATCTACCTGCTGACTAGTACATAATTGCATAATAGTTCTTTTATTGCAAGTATGTATTTCCAGTTAAAATACTAAGACATTAGCAAGTAAACATTCTTTGCATAAATCAATAGCAAAAATTTCAAAATATATTAATTATCATTTTAGATGACAATCAAAATGTGCTCTGACGCAAATTCCTACTTAATCTTATAGAATTTGTGGAATTTAGGGTAAATTTTATTGATGTATCCACTTTATTTCATGTTTGGATAGACTTCCTTCTGTTAATCTTGCAGTTTATGTCAGGCTCATCATGCCAAAGATCCAGCACACAGATTTAGCTTTCCAAGTTAAAGCAGAGCAAGTGCCTGCACAAGTACTTCTTGCAGATGCAGTTATTGTTTATCAAAAATACAAGTTTTGCTTATCATCGGTAACTGCCCAAAGAAAAGCAAAACTCAGCAAAAAGCTGCTTTACTGCATTACAAAAGTAAGCTCTTTATTTTGGGGAGTCTGTGCAGAAACCAAGGTTTGTTGTAAAGAAATGAAGGCAGGATTCAGTTATGTTCAGGATCATGAAAATCTCCATTGCCAGTGAGCACACCTGTCTTCAAAAGCTCCTGCAAAATGCCAGGAACTTTTTGAAAACTGCCTTCTGTGAGGTAACCAGCACACAGTGGATGTAGAGGGCAGTGGAAGCAGAAGGGGAGATAACATACATGCAACAGGGAAGACCTCATGAATACTTGAGGACTGGAGGAAAGGAACAGTATCTGCCTCTAATTCTCTTTCTTTGAGCTCGTGCTATGACAAGGTTTCTGGGTTACCAGGAGATTTTCCCAAATTCTCTATTCTTCTGAAACATTTCCATCCACATTGCTTTGGTTCTATCACTGCCATTCTGTCTGTCACCAGTGCTGTGCAGCATTGCAAAACACATATGTTGGAAAATGTTCTTAAATGTGAAACAATGGCCCACACAGTTATTAACTTCAGCCTGTTTAATGGGAATACAAAATGCTCTTTCTAGTTCGCCCATTAATCCCAACTCTTTCAAGTCAAGCACTGGCATACTTACCAGTTGCATAAACAGAATAGATTATTTTTTTCCCCCAAGTCTTTGTTAGAATCTTTGCTGTTCTGTGAGGGAACTTAGTGATGCAACAGTGATAAACTGTCTCTGCAAGATGATCATGCATATGATCAATCAGACTTAGCATGCTTATGCCATGATGTAGACATGGCTCATTAGCATGCTACTCTCAATGCCTAGAGAAGGAGTTACCAGATCCTCTGCTGCTATGTATCATTATCATTCCTTTTTAATTTACTAGTAATGCTTAATTACTCTTTCATAGAAGAAATATTTCTAAATCACACTATTTTAGACTTGGTAATATTTTATCTTTGCTAGTATTTCATTTAAGTACCTACATATTCCCTCCTTATACCCCTTCTCGCCCTGCCTCCTCTCCACACACACACACACACACACACACACACATACACAAAAAAAAAAAAACAACCCCAAAGTGTGAACTGTGTTGTTAAAGCACAGAAGCAGCAGAAGTCTTGAGGGAGGGATGTGTCTGCAGGTGTTGTACACACACTCATCAGGGTGTAGATAACCTGTCTGTACATAATTGCCAGATGCAACTTGGTACAGTCGGCAGTGAAAAGGATCGTGGTTCTGGCTGAACACCCTGCAGCCTTAGAACGGCTCTGCAGATGTTAGCAGCCCACTAGGGTTTAGGAGTTGGACAGGAGCAGACTTGCCTCTTTTTTGTCACCATTTTTGCTACTTCTAGTCTATTTCTGTCAGAACTTGCAAAACTAGTCGCAGTGTTAGCAGTGAGGTTGTGACAAATAGATTATATGATATGGATGCTGGGATGCCCTTTCTCCTGCAGAAGCTGCTTTCACAGACTTCAGGCAAACAAGAGTCAGAGTGGCTGTTCTCTTGTTCGCTTATTAGAGACCTACACCACTCCCTCTATCAAAGTGCAAATGTTCTCTAATTTGTCATTTCCCACTTAACAGTATCTTCAAATATAACACTAGCTATCAATGAAAAAACTGAGACCATATCCATCTCTGTGAACTCATGAGGGAAGCACCACACTGCTGAGATGTAGTTGCTGTTAAAATCACCATCCCATTTTTACCCCTGAGCCTTTTTTCCAACATGCTATTTGAAGTCTTTTGCCTTGTAAGCAATAATCACAGAGCTCAAATCAGGACTAGCTGTGACACTTTTCTTTTTTTTGCCTCTCTTACATGGCCAAGATTATAAAACACATAACTATTTATGCTAAAGTGTTAGCCTAAAAGTAAGCTAGGAGAAATTTTTCAGGTGAAGAACAAAAGTTGAGACATCTTTTAGTTTCAGGTTGTGCTGCTATTTGGCATCAATATAGTTGTTCTGCTACTTGGATGCCAGGATACTGATACTCTAGTCTAGTTATACATTGAAACATTACTATACTTAGTAATTTTATTCTCCTAAATATTGGGCAGTTTTTCTCATCTATGAAGCAGAAATATATGAGATGCTTCCAGCAGAAGCAAAACTCCCATTGCATAGAACATAAAACCAGATTCATCAAAGAGCTGTGTCACTTATGTTCATCTGAGATCTTTGATGCATTTTTATTATTTTGGCAGTATGTGTATTATTACTATGAATTTTAAGAACTTGATTATTGCTACAGTTTGTACTATGAATATTACTGCTATCCTTGATAATGACCCATTGTTTTTTCATCCTTGCTTAAGCTTAGCAAACTTCATCCTAGGAACCTTTAATGATGTGTTGTGATGAGAAAGAAAAGAAAAAAAAGAACCTACTGATTAAGCAAAGCATTTGCAGTGACTGGTAACTCCTCTAGGTTCTTCAATCTAGTGTTAATGTTGCATTAAATTTCTGCTTGCTTGAAGACTAAATGAGTTTTTCTGAAGGTAGATTTTGTTGGATATGTTTTGCACTTAATTTTTAGAAGTCCATGGATTTTCAGTTCATATTTTCCTCAATCTGTGGGTCCTCAATTTGTGTCTTCTGCTCCGATGCATTTAAAAATTTGTCCTGATGTTTCACTGTTTTCAACAGAGCAACTTACCCAATGACAACTCTGTTGACCTTTTTAAATAAATATCTAAAACAGTGGTACATTGTACGTAGCTGTTAGTAACATGGACTTAGTGCTCTGTGTTCTTCAGGGCTTTTTTTCCTGATATTTTATGACCAGTAATTTTAACTATTACTAGCATTAGCAGATTTAATAGAAGGAGTAAATGCACAGACAAACTGCCGGTGTAAAACAATTTATTCCATGGCGCAAATCTCAGATGGCTTGTATAAAATCACTAGGCTTTATGCAAGGTACAGTATGTTGAACTAATAATTACATTGGATGTACTTGTGTACCCAACTAAAATATCCTAGAAATTTTTCCATTCTTTAATATGAATTAGAGTCTGAAAGTGTCTCAAACCACCATGATGATGACCTAACACATACTCAAATTCAGCATAGCTGACTGTAGAAAATCGTGTAGGCATGGGTTTTTTAGATGGATAACACACTTATAATTAATTAAAATTGTTTTTCCATAGGATCTGGGATACACTTCTTTCCTGCTCTGTGTTTAATATTCTGATTATTTTCATCTCTGTTAAAGTGTCATGAACTGTTACATTTACTGTTTATCTGTCACATCAAGCACCAATAAGTTAAAGTTGGCAAATGTTATATTTTGTAGGCATCAATTCTCTAAGAGTTCTTTTTGCATGTTTTCTTCATTCTTTTTGTCAAAACAAAGGCTTGATCTTATGCTCAGACAAAATTTTTTAGTCAGCCAGTCCATGAGATATCTATATTTTGAAGCACACAGACGTTTTCACTTGACATTAAAGCCACCCCAATTCTCCAGTGTTCTCTGTTGCTGCTGTGGCAGATATGGCAGAAGCTGAACAAGAGCTGTGAAATGCAGTCACTGAACCAAGGTGGACTTACTGGCTCAAGTCAAACTTCATCTGAGATCAGAATAAAGATGCTGGACTATGAATGGCAATGCTGAGCTGCAGGAGCACATTTGTTTTTTGTGGCTTCTACAGAGTGGTAACTTGCATAGGATTAGGTTGTTACACAGAAAATTCCTGCACAAGATTAGCCAAAGCTCATCTATGGGCAGCTGGGCACCTATGAGGCCTGGGCCTTAAATGGAAAGGTAAAATGGAAGCACTATCACATATGGGTCCTAACTACTGTGATGGGAAGCTCAGATGCTGTGTGCTGAGGAAGGGAACTGAAGCTCTATACTGAATTTCTGTACCTTTAAATATTTAACCAGGCTCTTTTACAGAGGAGTGATGACATTCATTGGAAAAATAATACTGATTCCTCCATAGTCATAGAATAATAATTTGAAGTATTATTTTGTGAGAAGATGAAGGCACTGAATGCACTTTTTTCTCTTTCCTACCAAAGCTCCAAGAAAAGATCTGTATGAGTATGTAGACTACTCCTCATAGTCTCCAAATTAGTTTTGGCCAGTCTTTACATAATTACAGGAACTATCCGTATGGATTAAAGCACAGTTCTCAGGCTTATTACAAATAAGAGGAACCTAAGAACAGGCAAATGCCTTTGGCAAAACTGAAGGAATAGAAGGTATACTTTCAGGTTTTGAAGGAAAGAGAAACGGCTGTATTTTCATGTAAGTTATTTCATATAATTTTGTTTGTAATAATTGTGAAGAACTTAGTAAATACTCACTCTAATATATGAATAATGATATTTGACTACATAAAGTTCATCAATCCTGAAGAACAGCAAACTAATTTCCTCTCTGATAGTCAATTACCATGGTCAAGGATAAGTATTCTCAAGGTTTTTTCTACCCTGTAAATGTATTAAAAGCATTTTTTAAATGCTGGTAGGCTTATCTATCTGTCTTTGGCTTCAAGCAATTCTCTTTGCTGACAGTGGAAGGTTAAGATCTTAGGTGGAGAAGCAAAAGCCTGATTTAAGCTCATGAGGTTTTGGTGAAAGCTAGAAAATTAGTATCTTCTGTGATGTATAGTTATACAGTTATAGCATTATCTACCAAAGTAAAGTTGAAACCACTGTGTAAATATCTTTGTCCCTAGCCTGTAAAGTGCCTATTTTGTAATTGAAGACTGAAAGTTATTTGAGGAATTGATTGAATATTCTGATAAATATATATATCTTTCAGTACTCTGAACTACCACAAAAAAAAAAAAAATAGGTGGTCTTCAACTTTGGATCAGAATGCCACTATAATTTAAATCATATTATTAGAAATGTTGAATGTATTTTTGCAAGATAAGACCAAATACTTCCCACCTTAAGAAGCAAATTTTCATTAGTAAAGTAGGCATAGCAGATATAATTTCTGTTGTGTAAGTGTAAAAGGAGTGCTGTTACATCTGTTCGTGGAGTTGTTTTGTGAGAACTCAGTAAAATGAGCTCCAGATGGGAATGAAGGGAGTTCTGTTACAAAGGTGAAGCTGCCTCCAGCTTGCTTGACATTAGTAGACCACTCAGGTAGTCCTTGCACGCAGCCCTTGAGTAGCCCATCTGCAAAGTGAAATTGTCAAAATGTTCACCTTGGCAAGCTCAGAGATCTGTGAGTGACAAAAGACTATCTAAATGCAGTGTAAATTCTGCTGGGTTTTGGTTATATATTCCCATTTAACTAACTGCCATGACTCCAGGGAGACTCCACCCGAGTATGCATCTATTCTAAATCAAGAAAGATATCATAATTTAGGCAATGGCATATTCCAGTGAGTTTATGAAATTATTTTACAAGGATGGTATTGGACTATATAAAAGACAGAGAACTGAGTTTGGGATTTTTGTTTTGACATAGACCTGACAGAAGAAAGTTAGTTTTTTCTTCTGTGTGACAGTATCTCCTGTGCTGAGATCTCTGAAAAGCATAGTGATGCAATTTCTGGGCTAGGTTCTTCAACAGATTGAAGACTAGAATATGAAACAGCTACATTGTGATGGTTCTGTATTTTCAAAATACTATTGTGAAGGTTCATTTATTCTCTCCAATAGATTTTTTGCCATATGTTCACAAAATTCCTTTTACTTTCTAGTCAGTGTTTTCTCTAGTGATTTCTTTTGCTATAACTCTATTTTATAACTAGAGTTCAAGCATTTTGTAGTTTGGGGGCTCATTGAGCTTGTACCTGTCACATTCCAGTGAAATCCTAAACATTCAGCAAAATAACATTCACTTGAATCTTTGAAGGTGTTCTGTTTTCCATGATACCTAACTAGCATTGTATTTCTAGTTTGGTAGGGATAAAACAAGGATTTCCTTTCCTCAGCAGACAAAATGTCTAAGGCCTTCATCTAATGCCATTTTGAAAGCCAATCTCAATAAAATGTGTGGAAGAAGGGACTGAATCACCTCTTCCAGGTTTACACTGCTCCAACTCTCTTGATTTAAATTGTGTTTCATTGGAATAATATGGAAGTTCTCCAGCGGTGATTGTGGTTATGAATTTAGCCTGGCTTGTATAAACATTTGAAAATTCATAATTGCACTGAAATTCTCCAGAAGAACTGAAGAGGACTAAATATAATGCAGAACATTAAAAACCATCCTGGGTTAACAGCATTTATATGACATGCTGGGTACAGAATTTTGATATAATTAGCTGAAGCAAAGATGTTGGACACAGCAATTAAGCATACAGAAACTAACCCAAACATTATTTTAAGCTGAGATAATGTGGGGTTTTTTATGGCCAAACTGGCTAAAAATCAAAGTTCTGAATTAGCCCTACAAGAGTATCAAAATAAGATTTGATGTAAATTACAGTGAAATTTGGTGAGCATGTATGAAATACATGAACATATTATTCCTGTAAAAGATTTCTAGGCTGAGCCTCAATAAATGATAATAAATTTGTGGTCTCAAAAGGCCTTGGCAGAAAGTAATGCAAATTTTTTAGATTGCCTAAACTTCATTTACAGACACATGCATAATCTCACAGAATAATTTCTTGTAACATTTCTAATTATATCATGTGCAAATAGCTTACATTATAGGGCAACTCTTATTAATTTTCTGAAACAATATCACAACGATTGAACCAATAAAAGTGTTTATGTCAGCATTGTCATGAATCTTATTGCATGATGTTTTCTAATGTCTCAGGACAAAATATCTTTATTGGACAGCAAAAATAAAGTGTTTCACAAAAAGACTTAAAAACTAGAAGGTGATGTAGAAATGTTGATTATCTTCCCTCCTTGGCCACACAAGTGTAAAGTGCCCTCTCAGTGTACCTGGCAAGAGAGAGGTGCTACACAAATCTTGTCTCCACAAGTGACTTCTGAAAAAATGTTTTAAATACCCACTTCTTCTGGCCACGTGGAGATGTTAGCTGTTTTTCCACCTGAAAAGCACTCATGGCGCTTTATAATATTTTAAAGGATAATTAAAGCGATGTTTAACACTGGAAAGTAACCATAATGGAGCCATGATCTAGCTCTCTCATAAGATTATTTAAGCATTTTGATGTTAAAGCTAAGGTGGAGTACACTGTACTTCAGGTTCACTAGCCAGGAACAAGCCAGTGATATGAGCTGCCCAGTAAGAGGTATTGACATGGACTGCAACCATCTCTTCTTCCCTTGGGCATTTGTTGCTTCCCAAAAGTTAAGAGGTCAGTCAGTTACAATCAAGGCAATGCAGTACTTTTCATCTGATAAGCGAGTGAAGAGGTAACAGGTTCTTTCAGAAGCCAGTGAAAGATTACTTGGTAATTTCTGTTCTTCTACAGAAGCTAGGCTTTTTACATTAGTTCCCATGCTTGTTTGATCGCCTTCGCAATCTGTTTGTGAGGAGATTCATTTCTGTATGCCGTGTTCTGCTTCATCTTAGCAGAAAAAGCATACTTTTAACCAAATTTTATTGCATGTAAAAGCCTTTTTTGCAAAAATAACTTCTTAGCTTTGACAAAGCAAAAATCTGTGCCTAACTTCTAGGGAAAGCCTGTGAGCATCCAGCATTACACTTTCTCTCCAAAGACCGAATAGGGCAGGGGGACAGGGATGGGACAGGGACTTTTTACAGAGCTCCTGTATGCCCAGCTTTTTATTTAATGGATACCAGGGCACTTCAGAAAGACAGCAATAGATGGACAGCAGACACCCACATAAATTTGTAGCATAGACTGGGTTTTTAACCAGATGCAAAAGCTAGGAAGGGTTTTCAAATCCAGATATTTATTAGTAGTGCTAGAGATTAAAATGTAACAATGGCCTATATAACTATTTGCATTTGGATGCATGCAGCTCTGAGGTTCTCATCTGTATTGTTATTATACATCTGGATTGGGAGGAGGCTGTACCTGAATATGAGTGGTATTGAGAGGCAGGAGGCAATAGCTTGCACATAACCTAGTGTTTCCCCAGCTACATGGTTTCCCAAAACATATTACTTAACCAGGAAGCTTTGCTTTTGTCTATTGTGCACCTGCTAAAAAAGAAGTGACCCCAGATTCCTGGTGAAGTAGGGCGATGCTCAGCCTGAAACTACTTGTCCTGGTTGTACACTGGGAAAAGGTAGTCTTATCTAAAGCAGAAAATGTGGAGAGTTTGCCATGGCAATTGTAAGACAAGAAACTTACTGATTTTCACTGAAGCTGGAAAGATCTATTTTTAGAACAAGCAAGAAGCAAGAACTTGAAATTTAGCCTTGTGTATAATATGAAATTAGAAGTGGGTCAATTTATTGACTAAAGTAATCTTGTAACTTTATTTCTCTTTCTTGACAGCTTGAAGCCTGCTAATTTCTTGACTCCCACAGCCTTCAATATCCCTGCCATATTATCAGATATTCACTGGCCTAAAAATGCAATAATATTTTGTTTAAAGGATGCGACAAGCAGTGGCTGGAATTTTATACAGTCATTAATATGTTTAAATATGTTTTAGAATAATCTCATTTATTGTAGAAAGCTGTACATTATATTTTAATAAGCTTTTTTATTCTAGCAGCTTGGTCATCATGTATTAAATATTGTTATTTAGTTGTCATAATGTTTTTGTTTCACATACAAAGAGAGAAAAAGATAGCTCGCTCAGAGTTCTCCTGTGTATGAAGTATCATCATAAAGAGCAGGGTTATCTTTAATATGTGATGTTACCATCAGACTTCAAATACAGTACATTTCATGTTGTTGGCTCTAGCATCAGCCCTGAAATGGTATTTTTTATTCTCATTACATGAATTTACATGCTTATAATTTCCCATAAGACTTTTTAAAATTTGTCTTCAACATGGATTATATTTTTAACAACATTTATGCTAGTTAGCATGAATCTCTCTGGTAACTCTTCATAATCTGTAGTGCAACAAAACTTTTTTTTTTTTAAATTTCATATGCAGATAAGCATTACTTTTCTTATCTATATCTAGTATTAGTAATAGGTCTACTCTCTTCTGCAATAAAGATCCAAAATTCCTATTAGTGGAAACTTAGCATAGGAATTATACCAAGAGAAAAATTAAAATGCAAACATTTGAACAGGTGCCCGGGAGGAAGAGTAGGGTTTTTAGTAACATCACTAAATTTCAGAGCAGTATGTTTCAACTCTTTGGCAATTTTCAGATACTCATGGATTGGCATAAATACACAAAAAGAAGCTGAGGTATTTCCCTACACCTAAGAAAAAAACCACAGAAGCTAGAACACAGCAAAGACATGCAAATGCCTGGGCAGGCTCCTGCTTGCTTTTGGCTGGGTGTACCTTTCCCAGCCCAGTGCCCCATGGAGACCCTGCAGAGCCACTTGGCTGTGTCTGCACTGTCACCCCTGAGTACCTGTATCACCCAGCTTTCTAAGTCACAGAGCTACTCCAGCTCTCAGTAATCAAGCCCTGCCTCTACCCAAATTGTGGTGGTATAAGAAGACCTCGCTCCAAGGTGATGCAATGAGGGGCTTGAACTCTGAGGATGAAGAAGGAAAAACAACAACAAAAAAAATTCTCCCTGAGCCAATGCATGGAATTGCAAATAGGGCTGGGAGTTAAAATGGATCTGAGTGGGATAAAAGCTAAATAATTTGTGGTTAGTATGTAGGAATTGATCTTTTTGTAAGTCAGGAAAGCACAAACACATCCTTAACACGAAAGAAGCCGGACCTGACATCTGAGTCAACAGGGAGCGAATGGATGATAAGCAGAGCAGGTTAGCCCAAGGCAACCATGTGGAAGCTGTGAATGTTGGGGCATGTTTGGATCACAGAAAATGGTAATACTTGTAGCCTGGACATCCTGTAAATACAACATAAAGCCACAATATAGTCTTTGTGTAGATTGTGTGATTTAAAGGCATGCGTGATTTAAAGCCACGTGAACCTTGCACCAATCATAATTTCCAAAGTATTTTGAAGTTTAAATGCATATAAAAAGAGTAAATATGCATACTGAATGAAATAATTTTTACTTCCCCCCAACACAGAGTAACTCTGTGTGTTCTCTAATAAGCTGAGGAGGCAGCTAAGGTTAAAATCATGTTTGCCTTCAGCATTAACACAGTTTAGTATTTTCTATCCAACTCTTGTAAATTTTGTCTAGAAGTTTATAGAAAACCACAAGTGTTTTACCCCATTTTATAGACATTTTATGTGGGTACTTTCAGCACATACATGTGTTGGCCAGAAACTTAACACTTGGAAGAGGAATTTTATTGAAATAACTGGGTTTTTCAAACCTTTCAAATATTTATCTCAGGTGTTAAAGCTAATCAGTGTTAAGCAAGTGAGCTACCTTTATTAATTAATCTACTTCCATTTCAGAGAATTACACATCTCATGCTAACATTAATATTCCTATCCCATGAGCTACCCGTTGTTAAGTACCCCAGCCTAGTAAAAGGAAAAAAAATACCATCCATATGCTTCCCACTGAAAAACTGAAGAAAGCAGAAGCTGCCTTCTGAGAATATAAAGGAAAAATTGGGTCAAGGACACAGGGGAGGGAGCAGACAGTCACACTTTTGTCCACACTGAAGATACAAGCTCCAGATGCACATAATTGTCACTTGGGAACAAAATAGCATGGTGTTGGATCTTTTTGGTTGTAAGTATGAACTTTGGAGTATTTTGGGGGGCAAGGGGTAGATACTTTAGGAGAAATCAGGTGCAACATCTAGTAATTACAACGCACTGATTAAAACAGAAGAGCTTCAAGGTATCATGATTTATTCAAAAGGAAGTAAGTCAGCTTTATTTGTATTTTCAAAGTTTATCGACTGTAAAGTGAATATTAATCTCTATTTCACTGAATGTGTGCTCCCAGTTTCTTTTTATGATTTCTTTCATATGACCAATGACATTTTAAATTGTATGCAACTGTGTTAGAAAATCAATTAGGATGACTTTTGTAATGAATCCAATTGTTCCAGACTACAGATGGGTGATAGGAGATACGTCCTGTAAAATAAGAGGCACTTTTATTTAATATGGTTGTGCATATTGAAGGTGTTCATCACTGCTGTGATGGTTTGATTACCAGCTTTATTGTATTCAGCAAACACAAATATGATGTCACAAATCATTAAGAGATTGGATAAAATTGATACTACCATTTCATGTGCAGTTTTTAGGTAGAGCTCATTGATTATGAGGACATAAAATATTACACTGGTTGTGTGGAATCATGTGGGGCAAAAAGAGTACTGAGGGATTTGTGGAAGTGAAAGGAGTCTGCTTTTGACCTGGATTCTGCAATATCATAGAAAATCAGTGTTAGCAATGTTGACATTAACAACTATGTGGCTGTCACAGCCTGGCTGTCTGCCTTCAGTGCTGCTTTTTCCCATATTCTGTGCAACCACACCCCCAGGGCATGTTCTAAAACCCACATTCCATTACAGCACAGCTCTCCTTGGAGCTCTCTTTGGAGGAAGAGAAAATCTGAAACCAGGAAGCATTCTTATATCTATACAAGTACCTGCACATTCAACTTCTCATTCAATCCTTTGTTGAGTAATATATTGTTTTGCACTGTCAATAGAGAATTTTGTTTTAAGACAAATCTTTCTCAGGCATTGCATTACTTGAATCCCTTAACAGTGGCCCACATCATAATTTCATGAAACTCAGGTAAGAAATACTGAGGTTCTGACTAATGCTTTTTGGTAGGCCTTTGTTACAGTTTTTGATGTGACAAAAAGTTTTTCCCCTTTGTAGTTCTCCCACAAAATCTCTGTTGCTCAGTTGGTTGTGCCTCCTCTGAAACATTTGAACTAGCTGATTGTTTTCCATTCTCTTTCTTTATATTTTTTAAGCTCTTTGGCTGTTTTATGACAGAGAAAACTGAGATCTTATTTTACACGAGTTTTGTGGTGAGGGAAAACAGAATATCATCATTTCCACTGACACAACTTCTTTCTTTTCCATTCATGATGCATTTTCCACTGTCACAATTGAATTAGTTTCATTGATTTATCTGGTTTACCATGCCTTCTGTAACTGGTTGACTATAACTCTGTCCAGCATTGTACCAATTGCACTAATTGTTTATACTGTTACAGAAAATATTGTGAGAACAGAATAAATGAATTAGTTCATGATGCCATTACAGCTGCAACATTGTATCAGTCTTCTGAAATATTAATAGACTTTTATGAGACAAGGAGGGCTGGAGCCAATAAAAATCTCCAACACATGAGAACTTGAATAATCATGGCCATATGGAATTCTGTCGCCTTATCCTTGTAGCAATGCCATAGTCATGGCTGCTCTCAGTTTTTAACATTTGCAATGAACTTTTTAATTAGCAGTAAGAGTGGAATCCTCTAGTTCATTTGTTAGTTAGAAGCACAGCTTCTGGCTAGTACTAGGTTGAAGATAATTGATTTATATTTCAAAGCAGTACATTGAATACATTATTACACAAAGATGATCTAGTGAAATAATCTCATTACAAGGATGATATTGCAAAATTTATCCTTAATAGGTTGTACAGAAACTAAAAGTTAAGGGGTTCTTTTCACGTTATGAAATTCACTGCAATATTTTTATTCAAAAACTGCTTTGCTGACAATATTTTTTAATATAAAAGGTGTTCTGCAGGCTTTTCAAAGCTGAACGTTTCAAGAGACACAGTTTTGAAAGAAGGGTATACCTGTGCTTTTACACTTGCAAAAGTAACTCTGCAGCTAGTAAAATTTTTACCATCATTCAAATTGGTTTTGTCATCAGTTATTTTTTAATAGACCATTTTTGCAGTTATTGTTCCCCAGACTTACAATGGTCTCAGTTAACCGCTCTTCAGGCTTGTGGAGTTTGGCAACCAAGGATTTCACATATTCTGTGCTTTAATTAAAATATATTTTCCCCAGACTTCAGGGATCTCACCTTGTCTTTTGGAAAAGTTGCCTTGTTCTCTTCTCACAGCTTCCCCAACACATCGAGTGCCCACTCAAAGGTCACAACCACCACAGCAACACTAACAGCCTTTGGAGCTTGGGCTTAGACGGATCTTTTCCTGACCATCTCTTGGATCTTCATGCCTGAGAGCCAGTAAGGCTCTCAACACTGGGGAGAGTAGCTGACAACAGCATAGGCAGTGGGATGTTCTTTTTTGACTACTTAAGTTCTGCAATTTAGCAGAGCAAAGGCATGGATTTTTTCCTAGAGGGAAGGTTGAAAGATCCAAGTATGAAAATTCATTGTGTCCCTGTCAGGTAGAAGAGATAAAGATTTGCTGAAATTGAGAGGGTTTTTAAATGAGGAGGTTGTGATAAGGCCTAATTGGATAATGTTCTGTTCTGTTTTTTATCATGATGCTTGATTTAGCTAATTACTCTTTTATTAGACAGTTTTACTGAAATAATGACTTTCATATGTTGTATCATAGGATATCTGTGCTGTCAAGATTTGCTCCGTAAAGGAGCATTGAAATGCCAAGCATGATTTTAAATAGGTCTAGGAAAATAATTTAAACTCTAGTTATAAACATGAAAACAGCTGAGTTAATAAAAGTTGTGTAGGTTACTTCTTACCTTCTTACCTTGCAGAGTATGAGCATAACTGGCAGAGCAATTAATTGCACTTAAGGACCACTTCCAAGCACTTTTTTTTTCTAAGGTATATTTAGAAAAACCCAGGGGGTGTAGCATAATCAGTGCAGCAGTGCTGTAGCCTTTTATGTGATAAGGAAGGGATTTCAGCATTCAAAACTCCATGATTAACACTGAAATAAGGTTAGTAGCCTAGCCAGCTAAGGAGCCGGCTGTCACTAATCGACCACACTTAGCAGCTCTTTAGACCTTTGCTCTGGTTCTATGAAGACTCTTACTCGCTACTGGGAAGTTGAAACAGCCCTTCAATCACCTGCTTTACAGTTTTGTGTAGCCGGCATTAAAAACAAGTTTAGAATTTTTTTTTTTCCTTTTGGTGAGAGTTTGGATCATGGAAATTCAGAAAACTGAAAAAAACCTTACATCGGAACGGCCACTCCAGACCCTGGAGTCTGGATACCCGAAATAGCATCATCAGAGTTTAGTGGAATTTCAAAAGTCAAATATATCAAACATTCTGTCTAAAGCTCATTGCAGTGACAAATTGTTGCATTCACTCACTTTTCACTCATTTTTCAGGTAAACTCAGATTTAAGGCTATTTGACGTGATTCAAATGCCTTTTTCTGTGCACAAAATTCACTTCAGGTTTAATTATACCACTCACCTGAGGTTTGTTATGGATGTATGTAAATGTTTGTACAGGGGAAGAAAAACAAAACTGTGTTAACCAATCGGTGGTCTTGGGCTTCTAAAGCTGTTGAATGTTTTCTATATTTACTGAAATTATGCCAAGACTGAGTTTGTTTACTCTCATTTTGGACAAGATCCTTCTTTTAACTAGCAAAGTTTATATATACATATGTATATCTATATACATACATATATATATATGTATATATAAAATATATATATTTTTTAAAATTATTCTTTATGTCTGACCACACACCCTATTTATTTTTAATCTTTTGCTCTCCTGAATTGAAAACTTATAAAAGTGCTCATCTGAGGTGTTTGGAATACTGATTTCCTGCTTTATTTGCAAAGCAAATAGAATACGTGTTCTTCNGAACCGCGATCCCCCCACGTGTCCCCCCTTAAATACAAGGTGTTCTCCCGGGCGCAGGCAGGGGGCGGGGCCCAGGTAGGGCTAGGGGCGGGGTCACAGGGTAGGATCCAATGGCAGGGACAGGTCCAGCGGGATAGATCCAAGGATGGAGCATGCCGGGGGGGATAGAGAACCGGGACCGGTCCAATGCCCAGCCAGAACTAGGGGGGTACTGCAGGATTAGGGGCTACTTCATAGGATGCAACAAGGAGCCTGCAAGAGTTGCTCATCTTAGCGCAGAAAAATACAAACTGACAGGATAAGGTTATTCACCTTAAAGGCAATCAAAGGTAAATACCGAAGAAAAGAACTGCTAAAAAGCAATGTTAACAGGAACAAGCTGTCTATAGATATATTTAAGTAGATTTACATTAAAAAGATTTCTTATCATCAGAAGGATTAAGCCCTATAGCCATGCTTCAGGTAGCATTGGAGAGGTAAGAAATTCTTAAATTATTTGATAAACTTATGAAAGTTGCATTTGAACATACATTCTTGGATTCGGTGACCATGGAGGCAGATTTCTACTGTGTCATGACAGTAAAATCTGTAGGGTCATTTTAAAAGTCCAAGAATTTCAGATCTATAGCACCTGTAAAACCAGAACAACCTATGTGGAGGAAGTGTGAAGATAAAAAATATCTTCTTTTTAAAATTGGGGGTTTTTTGTTGCAAAATATAAATTATAACATACAATATTTTGTATTTCAACTACTATAATAGAGTAGTTGTATTAGTATAACTACTAATTTGTAAATTTTAAAAATCAAAATAATTGTGCACCAATCCAAACAAGAAGAAATGAAAGCAGAAATTCAGATTGAGTGACCTAAATTTGAGAGGACTCCGAGGGCCCTTGAAATACAATCTCTTTTGCTCTCACCAGAGGAAGAAAAAATTATCACCAGTTTACAAGCATTTAAATGTAACAACAATCACTGGGGATGATATGTTGCTAATTATTCTCTTGGTTAACAAACTTGAAAGAGAACANATTTGTTTAAAAAAAGAGAAAAAAAAAAAAAAAAAAAAAAAAAAAAAAAAAAAAAAAAAAAGCAAGAAACCTCAATCTGTAAGTAATTTCTGGAGGAAAAAAAATAAAGTTTGTAACTGCTGTTGACAGGGTCATGGGAAGAAGAACACCTATTCTATTTGCTTTGCAAATAAAGCAGGAAATCAGTATTCCAAACACCTCAGATGAGCACTTTTATAAGTTTTCAATTCAGGAGAGCAAAAGATTAAAAATAAATAGGGTGTGTGGTCAGACATAAAGAATAATTTTAAAAAATATATATATTTTATATATACATATATATATATGTATGTATATAGATATACATATGTATATATAAACTTTGCTAGTTAAAAGAAGGATCTTGTCCAAAATGAGAGTAAACAAACTCAGTCTTGGCATAATTTCAGTAAATATAGAAAACATTCAACAGCTTTAGAAGCCCAAGACCACCGATTGGTTAACACAGTTTTGTTTTTCTTCCCCTGTACAAACATTTACATACATCCATAACAAACCTCAGGTGAGTGGTATAATTAAACCTGAAGTGAATTTTGTGCACAGAAAAAGG
>VZTH01011723.1:201800-227087 GCA_013397815.1 Aleadryas rufinucha
CCTGCAGTACCCCCCTAGTTCTGGCTGGGCATTGGACCGGTCCCGGTTCTCTATCCCCCCCGGCATGCTCCATCCTTGGATCTATCCCGCTGGACCTGTCCCTGCCATTGGATCCTACCCTGTGACCCCGCCCCTAGCCCTACCTGGGCCCCGCCCCCTGCCTGCGCCCGGGAGAACACCTTGTATTTAAGGGGGGACACGTGGGGGGATCGCGGTTCCGCCATCTTGCTCCCGTTCTGCTAGCTTGTGGTGCGTGCCCCGCGCTGCCATTAAAGACAAGCAGGACATGCCAAGGTGCGGTTCCTCCTGCCTCCTTCATCGTTTGACGCTGCTGGATGCGTGAGCGTGCCCGTGTGCCGACAGCACCGGGCTGGGTGAGTGGCCACTCTCTCGTCTGGCCCTTGAGCTGAGGTAATTCCCCCAGGAGGGAGACCTCTGTGAGAGTGGTGGCTATATCCCACCGTAGCCACGATCCGGACAGTATTAGCTCCTTACTATAGTTCCTTTTATCTCACTCACCTTGCTCTTTTATTGCACCCAGTTGCAGATGAAAGATGGTTTTTTCAAGAACACATAACCAAAACTCTGCACAGTATTCTATCCAAAGTACCTGGGTTTCCGGTTGTCCTTTGTCATCACTGTGTCAGTGGTGGCATGTGGATTTCTGAAAAATAACTAGCAGATAATTTTCTTTTACCATCATTTCCAACTGATAGATTTCCTATTTAACTACACCACTTTTCATCTTTCTAGTGCTCACTGTTTTCTTGTTCTTCCTGTCTGTTGTTCTGAGTCTACAGAATTCTGACATTACCTCTTAGCAGTGTGTCAACAGCAATTTTTCTGTGCCAACCTCATTTATTAAAGCACCATTTAAAGGGGTGTGAAAGTCAGTTTCAGAGCAATATCACCATTGATATTACTCCAGCCTACTTCCAGAATCTGTTTAACTCCCTTCCAAACTCCCAAATATTGTCTTATTCTAAAAATTGGTTTGTTGGTTGGCTTTATTTTTGGTTTGTTGTTTGCATGTTTTTCTGCCTAGATGTGTTCTGAGTGGTCTATATGCCTGTTATTTTCCTCCTCCCTTTTCTTTTTCCAGCAAGATTAATGGGCATTCCTGGCTGCTGAGCAGCTCTGCAGCTGTTCCATTTCCTCTGCCTCCTTTGAGCACACCACAGTCCATGCTCTGTGTCCCAGCATGGGGACATGACCTGCAGTTCCAGGGGCCTAGTACAGACTAACCTGTTATCTTCAGGTTTGTATGAACCCCTGCTGGATCCAACGCTTTAATGTGGCCCTTGTTCATGAAAGACCTTTACTGGTATAAATAGGTGAGTTACTCACAGCATTAGAAAGTGAGAGCACATTCTGCATAAAATCTTGTACTTCTAAGCAGATATCCAACTCTAGAATAAATTCATAGATACGGCATCTGAGTATCCAAGCTTTAGGGTTTTATATTACTGGGGACAACTTTTGTTTAATTTTACCACCATCTCCAAGTTTGATCTATATACAATACCCAGCAAAACAGACCTCAGTTAGTCTGCTGTCCATATTTAAGCCAGTGTTGAAATGTCTAGGAAGCTAAATGCAGTAGGTTGAGCCTGAGCTGATGGACATAATGCACATATTGGGAGTAAAACACCTTAAGTTTGTGAGGGACTGAACAAGATCTAATAACATCAGAGAAAGTTGTGCTTTGATGAGTTTGGAAACTGAATCTTAGTCAGAGAAAATTAAGTTAAAGGATCAATAGAGATGGGTTATTTTCGACAGAAAACATGGATTTACGTTGTTTCTCATGCTATTTACAGGAATGTTTATTATCTTGTTTAGGCCTTTTTTTCTTTTTTTTTTAGTATCCAATTATTTTAGTATCAGCTTATACTCTGATGGGCAGAATTAAGGCAGTACATCACTGTATCTGTAAACACTGTGCCTCTGCTTTCCAGTGATGGTCTGGGACACACAACCTCTCATTTGTACAGTTTAAGAGCAGGAGAAAAAAATTAAATTCTCTATCAGGCCTGTTTTCTGAAGTCATAAATGACAGGCAGTGGAAAGTGGGAAAAGAGGAGACAAAAGGAGCTTATGCACTTCCCATGCAGTGTGGTTCTTCTGCAAAAATTACACGAGACAGAAACTCAGTAATTTGTGGAGGCAACTGGGTGGGTTTGTGTGGTTGAGAGGGATAAGACAAACTTCTTCTGTGAACATATAGAGAGCCACAAATAGGTTTTTATTTAGCTTCTCCCAAGTCCCTCCTACATTTTGTGAAAGAAGGAAAATATAACCTTATGTTACTGGTTGTTTCTAGAAAAATAATTGTCCTCTCTCTTGAGGGCAGATGACCAGACTGCTTAGTGTAATACCTCTCCTTCTAGAGATGGGAAGCAGGAGATTGGCTTCTTTAAGAGCCACAAGATAGGCCCTTAAGATGGAATTCACCAATTTTTACAGGTGGAGTTTATCCCATGAATCAACAAAACTAGACCCAAATTCTCATGTCTATACTTGGAGACCACCATCCCTGAAATGATGAAAAACCCAGCAGCTCCATTTATTCCATAGAGGTTAGAGCCAAAATTTGCTCCTATAATGTAACAGATGTTTTAAAATTTTTTGACGCAATTGGAAATAAACATTTTTTTTTGCTTTAGCTCTGTTTAAATATACTGCAAATGGAAAAATGAAAGTATATGAACTTCATTTGATATTTGACACCTATCTGATTCCCCAATGACTTATTTGTTAAGATCATTTTTCCCTGTTACTTCATAGTGCTTTTCTTTGAGAATTAGAAAAAAGTATTTTGCTTTTATGGACTCTGTTTTATAGCTTTATATGGGAACTTTTTTGCAGTACTTTCATCACTTAATTCACTCACTGAATCCAGTAATATTATTACTCGGAACTGGTGAGGCCACACCTCAAATCCTGTGTTCAGTTCTGGGCCCCTCACTACAGGAAAGACATTGAGGTGCTGGAGCAAGTCCAAAGAAAGGCAACGGAGCTGGTGAAGGGTCTGGAGTGCAAGTTGTGCTGGGGCTGTTCAGCCTGGAGTAAAGGAGGCTCACGGGGGACCTTCTCACTCTCCACAACTGCCTGAAAAGGGGTTGTAGACAGGTGGGTGTCTGTCTCTTCTCCCAGGTAAAAAGTGATAGGACAAGAATAAATGGCCTCAAGTTGTGCCAGGAGAGGTTTAGATTGTATGTTAGGAAAAATATTTTCATGGAAAGAGTTGTCAAGCACTGAAAGAGGTTGCCAAGAGAAGCGGTGGAGTCACCATCCCTGGAGGTATTTAAAAGACATGTGGATGTGGCACTTGGGGATATGGTTTAACGGTGGACTTCACCGTGCTGGGTTAATGGTTGGTCTCAATGATCTTAAAAGTCTTTTCCAACCTATATGATTCTATAAATCCCTAATTTTCTTTTCAGGATGAGATATCCAGGGATAATTTGGATTACTGGTTAACCATATTGTAGAGATAGTACTGTGCAGTATTCATTGTGTCATTTTTTGTGCTGTGAGTAGAATACAGTTTTCTTTATAAGACAAAGTGAAAATCCAGTATGAAGATATTGGCAAAAAAAGTCATCCCTAAGACGGGCATAAAATATAGCCAGTGTTCTGACACTCTGTAGTTTATAATATTTTTTAAAAGTGTTATATGTTTATTCATGGAAACAGAAATGAGACTGAAAATATATGCTAAATCACACACTACTGAATATTTGTGCAAGTACTGAAATTCCACCTGTTTGTACAATTTAAAAGTTTTCTTTCTGCATATCACTTTCCACATTTCCAAAGATTTCTTTTCACACTGTTAAATCAGATCCAGAGCATTATCTGAAGGGCATGAGCTTTCTTAAAGGTTTGCTGATTTGTCACCTAAGCAGATAACGGAGCTGCAAGCAAAGCTCAAGCTTTGCAGAAGCACCTTGGATATTTGCTACCCAGTATGATTTAAGGATCTATCTCCACAAGGTACATCTCTAAGTTCCCTGGCAAAATATATCAACTCTTCCTTTAGCTTCTTCACCTGTATTTTCTTATGTCTCAACAGAAGTGAGAATTTGTGAAAGGAACCTTTGACGATTTTTGGTTTTTTTGCCTTATACATCACCCCCATACTTTTCTGTTAGAACACTGCTTAGACTATCATTAATAAAGCCTATCTACATGGAAAAACACACCTTTAATATGTGTAATTTATATCTGAAATCAAAGCTTTTGCAAAATTAGTTTCTATCACTAGGGCAAATTCTTCTGGGTGCCATTCTTAACAGGACTTTACCCATGTCTGTCGAAAGAGAAGGAAAAATTTTCTGTCAGAGTTGATTATCAGATTACACTGGTGTGATACTGGCAGCAGTATGAAGTTGATGGCCATAAGTAAAGGTGCATTGTATGAACCCTAATGGTTTTTAATTGCTGCTGCATTACCAGGGAGAAACAATTTTAATTTTTTTCTAGTGAAAAGCAGTCACAAGTCTCCCTGGACTCACTGGGTTGTTGGTGTGATACTCTTTTCAAGAGGTCTCAGCCTGCAATGGAATGTTCCCCCTGTTGTGTCTTGACCACAAATCCTCTTCAGTTCAGTAGCGTTTCACTGGAATCTGGTGTTTAATTCAAACTAGCAGGTAAGAAAAAGATTAGACTCATGTTAACCAAAGAGCTAGGAGATGGGATAGGTACCATAAAAATTCACCACCAAGACCGTGGGAGGAACAGAGCTTTCAGTCAAGACAATGGAAAATAAAAGTAATGGTGCTTTAGCAGTCTTTAGAAAGCTGTGTTACAAAGTATCTTGTGATATTCTAGGCTGGAAAGATGTAATACAGAGTTAAACAGCTTTAAGAATTCACAGAAACTACTGGCCTAATGAGGAAAGAAGTCTTGTTTTGTTAGTAGTTGAGATTAAAGACATAGAAATAGCTTAGAATTTCAATTACAGTTGAAAAATCCTTGCGTTTTCATTCCCTAGTAAAGGGAAAATGACCCCCCCCCCCTTTTTTTTAAACTATGTTTTCCTGCTTGCCTCTACTCTTTTCATTCCTCTAAGCCACCTATATTGCTGTACACAATAGACACATGCTGGCTGTGTTCAGATAACCACTCATCTTAGATGCTAGCTGACTTTTCAGTGCCTAATTGTGGGGCAACAGCAAGCAGAGTTTAGGGATTTGTCCACTTTCCTGATAAACTAGAGACAAGAGCACTCAGCAAACACTTTCAAAATTGTTAAATCCACTTACCCTCTTTGACTAAAACCTGTCTTGTCACAGCAGCTGCGGTAACCTTTTCTCTTCACCGCCGTTGGCACAGTTTAATGGAGAAAGGGTAGTGTTAAAAAAAAAAAAAAAAGGAAAGAAAAAATAAAGAAAATCATTCCCTCTGCTGTGGTGAAAAAGTTCTTGGAATTCAGAATAAATAGTCATGGGCAATTGATGCATTAAACAGAATTTGGAGCCAGTCAGCAAAACCCATCTGCTATGCCCTAGAAAGGACTACAAAAGCACTGCGTGTTCTTAACCCCTGGGCATTTAAATCTAATCTTCAGGAAAAAAAAAAGCCTTCTTGTAGAGGAATAATTTTCTCAACTGTTTGTCTCTAAAAATCAGATTTTTGAACTCTGTTAATCAATCTAAAATGCAGTGCTTTTCACTCGTTGATACAGGGAATGATGAAAAGAATGGAGCACATCTTCACTCTTTACTGCACATAGAGTCAGGGAACCTCACTGAGTACTGAAGCACTGTAGAAACCTTGGCTCCTTAGTTTCACTGTATTTGCAGTAGTCCAGAAACAAAAGAATAAATAGTCACCTGAAAAAAATGAGCAAATAAATTGTATTAAATACATATTCTGTTTTCACAGAACACTAGCTTACTGTATGTTTTGGCCTTTGGATAGATTTTTCTGTACCTTCTTATAAAAGACAGTATGATTTCCCATGTTTTCTGTCTTTCCTTTTGTAACTGAAAGGCTAAATGAAACTCTTACAGGAAGCATTCAGGATTTTGAGCAGCCATTGAATTTTTGAAGGCAGAGAGGCTATTCAGCATTTCAATTGGCTTTCTTTAACTTTAGGCCTGGGTGGCTGTGCAGGGCATTGTTGGGAAATGTATTGATCTGCTAACATATTTGCTGGAACAGGTTTTGTTTTTCCTGCTTGCCTGAAACACTTTGTGACTGCTTTGGTATTTTGTCTCTGCTGTCAAAGACTTCCCTCCACACCACTGACACATAAGGAAATGGTATTTCACCCGTGCAAGGGGAACATGAATGTGCACTTGATCAAATGAATGAGGATGCTTGCAAGTGGGATTTTTGTTCCCCTGTACTGCTGCTTCTTACACCTTGTGTTCATGCTTTCTTTGTGGACCGTTTAATGCTATGCAGTAATAACAAGTGTAGCCTTTTGCTTTTTTAGCCTTTTGCCTTTGAATGTAATATGGTTTCCGGGGTCTAATACAGCACACTAGCAAATCTCAGGCTGGAGTTCGACCTTTGTTCAAGTAATTCAGTTCATATGACAGAACAGAATACTGGAAAGGAAGAACCATCTGTAGGCAGTAGTTTTCCACGTCAAATGAAGTAAACCAACAAAAATCAGCTTGCTTTGGCAGTCTCATTTGTCAGTAATCCATATTATACTAATTCGTAGAATCTGACTGAAACGATGGTCAAGAGCTTAGCTTTAGTGGTTTGGGTTTTTTTCTTTTTTAAATAGGCAAGATTTTGACAGGTTTAGGGTATTTTTCTTGGAAACAGTAATAACTGGACTTCACTATGAGCTAGGGAATTTTACGATTGATGCAAACAGACCCCAACTGGACATGTGTTTTGAACTTTAACTTCTTTCAAATTGGTGCATAGCAAGTACAGATAGTGTTACTAAGTGCTAATCATATCTTCACGTTAGTGATTTAAAGCTTTTGGATTTTGATGTGCTCAAAGTCATTAAAAAATAGAGGGCTAAGAGAAATAGGGTTTGTGAAATAGGGTTTATTTGCATAAACTAATGACTAATTGTGGAGACTTGGGACACAAAGGAGATGAAAAATCTTGGATAAAAGCACACAGTTTCTTATTTCCACCATCCCATCACGATAACACCTGTGCTCATGATTTCAGCAGCTGGACTAGTATTTGCTTGCTGTAGAAATATACCTACAGCAACTAGGTATAGAGGAATTTTATAACCTGGTGGACTAAACATGAGCTGAACCTCTTCCATACCCTGAGTACAGAATAAATATTCCTTAGACTTCAGCATTCAGTCTTCATGATATATCTTCCTTCAGGAGCAAGGGAGCTTGCATCAATGACTCTAATATAGTTGTTTCTGACACCTTATCCCTACAGAAAACATATGAGCACCGAAGAAAAATCACATTTCTGTGTTATGAATGATTAAAACCTTTTTCATCTTGTTCTGTATTTGCCCTTAAGTTTCTTACTGATGCTTTTTTTATTGTTTGTAACAGCAATTATAGCATCTAAAACCTCTGGATTTTTACAGATTTATTTAACGTTTGTCCTAATAAAAACAGCTAACAGATTGTCTTCATGTCATAGAGGTGCTGTGAAAATGAATTAACAGCTAAGAAGTGATAATAAAAATGGAACAGTTTAGAACAGTGCCTTATGGCCATTAGGTGCACATATCCATACACTGAACAAAACAGAGAGCCACGGAACTGAGAAAAAATTTACCAAGAACAATATAACAGAAGAGAGCACATAATATAGAGATTTGAATTCTGCCTGAACTCAGACCAAAATTTAGTTTAAATTATTTCCTTAAAACATTAATTTTTACCTTGCATTATATCAATATATTTTTAAACTTCATTTCCCTAGGGAATGCACTTTCATACAAAGAGCAAAAAGATGGTTTTGTGTAATACTGATAATAAAATATTAAGTTATGGTGGTGCTGTCCATGCAGGACAAGTCAACTCTTTTTTTTCTCCTCTTTCCATATTTTCTGATAAATCAATATTCTCAAAATCACTAAAATTATGCATAAACTAGGAACTGGAATTTATTGTACAATGAACTGGGAATGAAAAGCCAACTCTGCTTTACCCAAATGAGCACATTAATCTCTTCATCCTTGAGGATCAGAGATATTTCAAACTAGCAAAGAATTTCTAAGGATTTTTTTTTTTTAATCAATTCAGTTTCTACCTAAAACTGTGATTCAGCAGAGGAGGTGGAGTTTGTGTTATGATGTTAGTATTTTCAAAGTAATACTTTACCTAGAAAACTTTGTGATACTTAATCAATAAATATAAAATGCTTAATGTCTTTTAACATAATCCCTCTTTGTCTAAACAAATGTGTTTCGTTTGCACAAGTAAATAGTTTGGGCCCTGCTGGTGTCATGATGGTCACAGCAACCAATCTTACGATACAAGAACTACTGATGTTGCAGCTGATGCTGGTACAAAGCAATTGTAGAGAAATTGATAAGTAAGCAATAAAGGATATTTCACATTGACTTCTCCAGCAGGTTTGCAAAACATGAAAAAGTATTTAAATAATCACAGTTTTATAATGAAAATAAAAATGAAAATACCTATATTTCATTCTAACTTCCTGAAAATGAAATAGGCATGTGTCATCTCATGCACTCTTCCTCTAATCTACCATATAGAAAAACATCATTTGGGCAGGGTTTGTTCCTTTTTCTTTTTTCTTTTTCTTTTTCTTTTTCATTTTTTTCTTCTTTTTTTCCTTTTTTTTTTTTAATTTTTTTAGGGGCACTTACTAATAATATTTTGTTTTAAATTAATATACTAGAAATTATCTTTTCAATCCCTGGACTGCACTTCTTCCCATGGCTCATTTACCCTACAGTGCTATTTCCATTCTTGATGCCATACTCCAGGCTGAGACTGTCAGTTGTGCTTTACTCTCACTGACAGACAGAGAAATCCCACGGTTGCCACTGTCAAGAACATTTCTCTGCCTTCATTCCACAGGGACATCAACAAGATGTCTGTTCCCTCTCTGTGCACTCCTCTGTCATAGGGGTGATCACCTAAGCTTGGGCTGCCTTTACTTCTTCCTTCCATTGACAGCCACTGCTTGACATGTTATCATCATGCATACAGAATCCTGCTCTTCTCATGTGCAAAGGTCTAACTGAACAATAAAAACCTTCAGTCAGTCCTTCCACCTCCCAGGCACTGGGAAAAAATAAATAACTGAGCAATAACCACTGTCTCAGAATCAATTTCTGAAATGGTTTCTAGTCCCTGAGAAGGAAATATAAAGTTTAGAAAGGTAACCTAAAAGAAACAGCAACACATAATGCAACTCCTTTTATTTATATATGGTGAATATTTACTATTTCCAGGATAAAGATAATGTTGTTTTAGTTTACATACAGATCCTATAAAACATCGTACAAAACTGCTGCAAAATTGAAAAATAAGCTGGCAAGGTCAAATTCATCAGATGCAAAATGTTTCTATGCCTCCAGTTTACATTCAAAGTATTCTTTTATTTTCAGTATGGAACAGGACCTGTTTCTGAACATACCTTTCAAATTCTGGTGTCAGCTAATTCTCCCTCATCTTCCATGCCTGTACTTTTGCCCTTTCCTTCCCCTTCCGACTAGCAGTGTCCCAGCAGTTCATCCTTACTGCCTAGCCGATCTCTCCTGTCTCCCTTTATTTCCCTGGACATTTAATATTTCTGGATATGGTCAGATCTCGTTTTTGAGAGATCCCAGCAAAAAAATAATTAAACTTGGTTCAAAGTCAAGGACTTCACACTGACAACACTTTGCCATCAGCCTCCTCCTGTTCATTTATTACCATGAAGGGGCTTTTAGCTGAAGTACCTCAGGTGACTTCAGCCGTGCAGGAGACACAAAAAGAGACATGCTGTTTCTTGCCTAGATAGGTACCAAACCACTTTAAAAAGTCATTTAAAAGGTCAAAACAAACTACTCTCTGCATGAAATGCTGCTAAAGAAGTGGGCTGGAATGTTCTACTCCATCTACAAATTGTAAGTGGTTTGAAGGAGTGCCCCATGTAGAAAGCATTGCAGTAATCTCCATTTGAGGTAACAAAGGTGTAGGGAAAATGAGGATTGTCTTCTTGCCAAATATTCAAGTAAGTCCACTTGACAGCCACTCTTGCAGAACCCAGTATGACCAGGCAATGGAGTGCTGCCTCCTGAGTACCTCACAACAGTGATTGAAAAAGCACCAGGCATCGTATCAGCACTCAAATCAACAAAGTTGTAAAAATAAATCAGTTCTGTTTCTTTTTGTCTACTTGCATCGTGAGCATATAAGTAGAATGTAATCCTATAATGGTTTTCATGTTAGTATCTCCCCATTATTCATGCATTAATTTATATTTGGACTTTTATTTCACACGAATCTGGTTAATTTTCTCTTTGGTGCTTTTCAAGTGCTTCCCATGAAGCCTAGCTTATTCTTTCTAATTTATCTTGCAGTTTTTTGCTTACTATCTTATTTCTCTTTGTTCCCCTAAATCATTCCCTTTCTCTTACTTACTCCTTTTATTTCATTTTTTGTAATTTAATTTATTCTATCTCCCATTTCCAGTCTATGCATTTCTTCCCCTTTACTATCCATTCAGTCCACCAGGACTATTCCCTTCTAATAGTTCAGCCTATAGCATTCATTTCCTTTTCCCATTTTAGTTCATTAATAATGGATAAGGCATTCCTTTGCAATTTCAAAACTTACCCATTTTAGTTTACTCTCAAGTAGTCGAGGCTGAGCAAGAAAAGAAGTTAATTGCATTGCACTGGAATCAGAATACAAATAACTGAGCAAAACTTGGAACTGGAAAAGCAGCAAAATGGAAGGAAATTAAATGAGGCGAGAGATGGACTAAAAAGTAGCAGTGGGTACAACTGCGCATGTACACATGAAAGGGCTACACAAATACCTGGAAAAGTGACTGAACTAGAAATAAAACAGGGAATCAAGTCGAGTAATCTAGAATGGGAAAGAAGTAAATACAGCTCAAATTCAAACTGAGCGAAGAAAAAGATATCCACAAGAAAGGGACTAAACCTGGTGAGACAAGGGACAAAAAAAAATAAATTAAAAGGTTTTAATATCTTCAATTCCCACTGTGAGCAGTGTTTCTGTTTACTACCTTGTGAGTTATAACTCTGCAGCTCGGTAGAGGGAAAATATTTTATTACAAATATAGTCAGTGTGCAATTAGAAGTGTGGCACAGCTAATGGCAACATAAGCATCAGCTTATCTGAGGAGCAGTTGTATTGCTGCTAGAACAGGCATATGAGAATGCCTAATATTTCAGCTTAGTGAGGAAAAGACTCTTGAAAAGCTGATTATTCTTTGATCCTGTTCTTATCAGCTATATTGTGAAATCTGGCTTTTCTTCAAACTGCAGATAATTTGGCTGTCATAAACTGGCAGGGTAGTTTTGATTACATTGTTGCAATAAAAATGTACCCAAATTGGTTTCAATGGAATTCTGACACCTGTTTGTTAAATATTGTTAAATATCTGCATTGAGCCAAAAGCCTCAGAAATATTTCAATTGAAGCTGACTCACAAATATGAAAAAAAGTAAAACTAGCTATTACAGTTGTAATATTGTCTCCAGTAGTTATGTGGGCTACATTGGAGTCCAGCTCTGGGCTTCCCAGTACAAGAAAGATGTGGGTGTAGTGTAGAAAGCCCAGCAAAAGACCTTGGAGATGATAACAGGACTGGAGAATCTCACATATGAGGAGAGGATGGGAGCTGGAGGAGAGGAAGCTTAGGGGGATACTATCAATGGATGTAATACCAGATGGGGAGAGTGCAAAGGTGGCAGAGCCAGGCTCTTTTCAGTGGTTCCCAGTGACAGCACTGACCAGCCACAGGTTGTTCAGAGAGGCTGTAGAGTCTCAACCCTTGGAGATATTCAAAAGCTTTCTGGAACAGTCCTGAGCAGCCAGTTCTTGGTGGCCCTGCTTGAGCAGGAGGGTTGGACCAGGTGACCTCTAGAGGTTCCTACCAACCTCAACAATTCTATGATCAGCCCTGTTGGCTTCTGAAAGAAATTTGTTTAAGACCTGGACTCTGTACTGTGGTGGGAACCACTTGTGGATGTGAAGTCTGAAGGAAGGGCCGTAACAAGAAAACCATTTTTTTTCTTTTTCTGTTATGATTTTTCTCATGCTGAATTTGCTGAGGACCCACTACCTGTCTTTATTTTTAATTAACATAGTTGGGATTTGTGAAGGGTAAAATACATTAGGACAAACAAAATTCTGTCTCCTTTTTCTACTACACTAATGAGCATTTTGGGTGTATCTAGAATATTTTACTACTTGTTGTTAAAAAAGATATAATTTCTTTACTGCATATTCCTCATAAAGTTATGCATTTAACCTAGACACTTTGAAAGAAAAAAACGGCACTTCCCTCACCCTCGTTTTACATTGATATTAACCATCAATAAATAGTATTTTTATACCTAACTGAAGATTTCTATATGGATATGTATTGATATCTTTATGTCTATATGGACACCCTTAGCTGTCAGTTCACTACCAGTCCTCCTGGCTTACCACAATCTTACTGATTCTCAACTAATCATAAAACAAGAACGATTGGAAAAGGAGAGGAAAAAAAAGCAAACCCAAAAGTAGCACTAATAATGACTATAATGCCTTACATCTGTGAAAAAATAGTAATGAAGCACCTCTGTTAGGTGTGATACTTAGGTTCGCCGTAATTCTGTTACAAAAAACATTGTTTAGACATCATGTTTTCAACAGAGAGACAGTGTTAAACACTTTCCTAAAGGGAGCAGAAGCCTGGCCCAGATTTGCCAGGATTTCAAACAGAATGGTTTGAAAGTGTGGGCAAACTTTGGAAAGATTCAAGCTAAAACTTGGGCTTCAGTGCATATAAAGAAAAAGTTCATATATGTGCTGTGGCCTTGGATCAAAATTTTATTTTAAATTGGCTGAGAGGAAGAAAGATTCATCATATGTTTTGGTGTTTGGAGTTTTTTTCTGTTTGTGTTTTTTTTTTCCTTAGACAAAAGCTTAATCTGAATTTTACTCATCCATTTCTACAGTAGCTTGGAAAAAAAGGAGGAGAGGTTGAATAATCTCAAGACTTGTCAAAATCCTCCCCCTCACTCCCACTTACATAAAAAAAAAAATGCTAGTTAAATCTGAACATATTGTTAAAATGATAAATAAGCCATAAAATAGTCACTTTTGCCCATGTCTTTCCGAGAGAAATCTTCGAAGTGCATTGACAAACTTTCATGGAGAAGTGGTACGTTCCTGGGCAGAGAACCTACTCATAAGATGTTGCGAAGCAAGGACATCACACAAGGCTTGCTGTGGTTTCTAACCAGCAGCAGGATTTCATAAGCTGCACTTACAGGAGAACACTCTTCAGGATTGTGAAGAAGATACTAAGATGTAGAATAGTGGGAGGACAGCCGCTCTAATGTGATAATTTTGGGGGCATGGGCTTGGGACTACTTTAGGAATAGAACTGCCTGAATTTGAACTTGTTTGGCTACAGTCTAAACTGTCTAATCATTTTGGCTCAGCAGCAGTTTTGGGCAGAGTTTGATTACATGCTCCAAAACAACTACAGTATAGAACCATAGAAGAAGCCAGAAAACTCATATGGAATGAACATCATTTAAATGAGTCTGTAGGAATGTTGTGTAGCCCCCAGAATGGCATGGAAAATAAAATCCCACAAAGAATGAACCACAGCAAAGAATAATTGATCAAAAATAAAACAAAAAGCCTCCACTGGACCTCCAAAAATTGCTTTTGAACTCCAGAACTTTAATTAATAGTAGTGGGGGCATGGGGAGACGCCCCTTGTGCCCACAACCAACCGGGTCTCTTTGGCCTGTGTATCAGAGAAATCCCATCATCCTCAGCAGAGTTGCTTGGCAACAGCTAGTCTTGAAACTGTGGATAGTTTGGTTTTTTTTTTTTTTCATTTTCTTCCCTCACTTTTGCACAGGTGAAATACTATATTTTTTTAGAGTGAGATTATAGCTTCAAGATTCAGTTATTTTCAGCTGTGCTATTGAAATAACCGTGAAATAAGCTTAAGGAAGGTGAAAATATACTTTGATATGTAAGCACTGAAGAATATAACTTCACATTTAATTATTTTTTTTTTTTTATTACTGTGTGTTCCTAAATCAGTATCATTTGTAAGACACAAAAGGACTATGGTGCACCTGTTTTGAAATCTGGAATTCTTGTTTCAAGATTTAATGTGCAATAGAGTCTTTTTAAAATGGAATAGACTTTTAATCATTTTAGACACCTTCATAGCTCCTGTGATGCTCATTTACTAGGGCTTTGACCCTCACAAGATCCTTTAAGGTATTCTGGTAAGGTCTCAGAAGTGCAAATCTGAGCTTTGTTCAGGTGAGGAAGTACAGTCCTCAGCCTCTACACTTGAATTTACAGTCACGGTCCCGTTATCCTCCCACCAGATCTTAGGATACCTAATACAGGCTTGGTAGTTGCCCTATTGCTCTCATATGAGCACTGAGGAGTTTATCTGTGATCAAACAGCTTTCAGAAAATTTAGTGCTATTTATTTAAGGGTGAAAAAAGACACCATAGGAAAGTATATCACAAAGTAATCTCTCTACAAGTATTGCACACCAGCAGCACATAGTACAGGCAAAAAGAAATAATCTATCTCTCTAGTCTGTGTTGCCAGCATTCCCCACTTTGTCTCAGATATGGCCTGGCCTGTTTCTAGTCCTTTCTCGAAACCTAGGTGATGCTTTTTAAATTGTAGCAAACTGTTTCCCCAGTCTGCAGGAAAAACTGCTTTGTCTCCTCCACCTTTCCACAGTAACCCAGGATATCAAAGCTTTATATTGCATTTGTAGCAGTGATACATTTTGGAAAAATCATAAGTATTATGTAAGATTCAGAGCAATAATCTCCAGTCTTCATATTTGTAAAGCCTCACATGTCAAAACCATCAAAATGGCTTTTAAAGATTAAAGTAGTGTCAAAAGTTGGGATTTTCAGCAATGAAAGGATGAATAGGTTTAACAATTTACACCAGTTCAGAAAAATTACACCACCTCTTTGTGCAAGGTGGGCTAAAAAGACTGGAGAAAATATTGTCCCCATTTGATTTTGTTAGGTAGCAGGAATGGTAGGTAATTATCAGCAGGTTCAGGTTTAGGTTCCATTAATCCCCATGCAAAATGTTCTACATTATTCAGTATGTTCCTGTCTTTCCTAAGCCCCTTAGAGCTCTTCCAGAGGTGCTGACCTACAAGTCAGTAAGCTGAATTTAGATCCTAAGTGCATACGTAATTCATTCACAGAAAGTATTTTGGTCAAGGTTGTGAGCAAGTCATCATCTGGGTTACAATGTGGCCCCAAAATATCACTTGCTATGACAGATGGTAGAGGGGTAGCTTCCACATATAGCACTGTTTAAAACTGTGACAGAAATCTTCTCTAGTGAAACTGAAAAGTTTAACTTCACCTTTCAGAAAAAAAATGACATTTATATCTTGCCTGCTGTAACAGCTAATAATAGTTACTTGTCTGCTACTAGCTGACAAAGCTGATTTGCAACACAGCTCTTTTCACTTGAGTTTCCCTAAATCAGCTGCTTACCCTAAAGAGAAATGATTTTATTACTGTGGGGCAGCAGAGGGGAAATGACATGATAACTTTCCACTGCATGAGGCCAAAATTCAAGGAAGAGACACAGTATTTTTTAATGCCAAGGTCAAATAGAAAACATTTTTATCTTACCTCTAACCAGGCTGCATTTTTTGTGGTTTTGGTCCACATTATGCACACCACAGTCAGTCTTTAATCAGCTCATTCATTTTGGGTTACTTGAGTTATCTAAATATTAATTTGCTTTTCACATATGATTTTACAGAATTCATATATATATATACGACCTTCCTTTCAATCTCTATAAAAACACTAAAGACTGGGAGTGGAATTCATTACTGTCTTAGTACTATCTTAGGGTCCATTTATGTGAGTTTTCAACTGAACTTACCTATGTCAACATGTAAATAAGGATTCTAATAGGTTATTTTAATTTATAATGTGCTGACTGGAATAAAGATTTTTTTTTGTAGTGAGATAAACAGGGATAGTTTGTTGCAGCACAGGACTAAAGAAAAGAATGAAGTATATGAAATTTCACATCTCTTCAACATACTTGATTACCGTTTAAAAAAAAAAAAAAAGTAAATAAGTGATAGCACAGAAGTACATAACTTTTTAAGTAAAAGGAAGGTTGCCATGTTTGACTGTAATAACCTCACCACTGTTGTGTTAATGACAGAATTTTTTTACATTGCATTATAAAAATAAATTAATTATATGACAGCTGTTATTCTATCAAGTGTCTGTAGTATGTACGAGAAACTGCCTCTCACATTTACACTGCAGTGCTGCAGTGCAGCTGCAGAAAAAACCAGAATTATCCCACTTCCCCTGCCATTTTTACACTGCTTCTGCAATGTAAAATGGGTTCAAGCTAACTTGCATTATTGTTATTATTCTTTTACAATAACTGCATAATATGTACTACACCTGGCTTCTAGGAATAAGTGGCTCAGGCATGAGGCATGGCAAGAGAAGTGTAAAGTAATTTTTCAGTAGCTGCTATGTGACAGAGTAATTGTCTCAAAACTGATTTGTTGCTTGAATCCCAACCCTCCAATTTGGATGCTTTAATTAGAGTTCAACTTACAGTTTCTATTTCTCCACAGCAACTGCTTCAGCCTCACTCTCTGGTTGGTGAAAAAAGGAAAAAAACCCCAACCACCAGATAAATCCATCACAATTTCCAGACTCCTTAATTTTCAAGGAAATTAATTTAAAGAAGATTATACCATTATTTCAACATCCTAGTGACTGAATCCTAAGAAAAAGCTGTGTTCCCAACTCTCTTCCTTCTGCTGGATACTTGGAAATACTAATTGCTTACCTGATTTCTCTCTTCCTCTCCCCGTTCCTCCCCCTTTGCTAGACCCCTGCAAAACAGTGCTCTTCACAGCAGAGTCAGGGTTCTGCTGTCATTGTTCATTGTATCCCCCCAAAATATCATAAAACTTCTTAGGAACGATGAGACAATATAGATATTTAGTTTTATGGCATTACTGAGACCTGAAAAATTAAACAGCTGGTTTGGTTTTAGTTTCTGAAAAAGTTGCATCTTGTCAGTATTTTCACTCCAAACTGAATCAAACGAAATGCCACAATGTGTCCGTATCTTTTCAGGATTTAGCATCACCCATGCAGCTCGAAAGCATCTTCATTTGGTAGTGTGGAGCCTCACCTGAGTGGGTGTGCAAAGCACAATTTCAGGTTTTGTCCTCGAACACTCAGATGTTTGTATTGTGCCAGCCTTTGGCAAAAACTTTAGGATGTTCGCCCCAGAAATCACTTTTGCTGTTATGTCTTATTAGACCTCTTCTTTTTTGAGCTGGTTTTGGTTACAGTTGCCCAGCAAACAGTAATAAGCTTGCAGCTTCTCTTGTATCCCATTGCATCTGTATCCCATTTCCTTTGAACTGGAAAGAGGGAACCCACTTATTGACAATACTCTGCAAAATGCAGCCTGAGATTCAGTCCTGAAAAATTATGAAAATATTTAAATATTAAGACATGTTAACAAATATATAAAATCACATATATAAAAAAAATAAATCTATAAAACACAGTGAATACATATATTTTGTGAATATGAACCTCAAACATTAAGTCAATATAATTGTTAAACTAATAGAAAGAAGATGTAAAAATAAGGATAACGGCTTTGTGATATGTTACCTGTACCACGGCTGAAATAAATTCTGAAAATATCACCCATTTTTTGCAAGATGGCCTCTAATGCAAGACCTGAACTAAAGTTCTGTGTGTGTAATAGGTAAAATCTTTTTCTATCTAAAGTAAGTAAGACTGACATATAATTCCCTCAGAATTTTAATGCATACTGAAATACCGTAGTCTCCTTGGAGTAACCATAGTCACACATAGACATTTCTGAAAATGTTATTGAAATTGCTTCAGCTATCATTCTTTGTGAAACATGACTTTCCTCTATAGGTCACCACGATTTCTTTAAGGTATTCTGGTCTTCAATATGACTTCGTTGGCAGTTGCTGGAGGACTACATACAAAAAATACAATGGGGAAGTGGTTTTCCTTTTATAAACTTGTACTGAATAACAATAAATTTTAAAAAATTCCAGGGCAATTTTAGGATTTTTTTATTTTCTGTAATGCTGTTCTACAATCAATCTTTTCCATGATTCCTCACCTCACACCTTCTCCTCAATCTACCTCCCCTCCACCATTTCTACAATTCTCATTTCTTTGTTACCCAGTGAAACAGAATGTGCTTATGCTTCCCCATGGCAGATGTCTTTTTTTTTTTCATTTTTTCCCTGACAGCAGTAATCTATGAACCATGATATGAACAGATCTATGAAATTATATGAACTTCATTATTCCACTGTTTTAGCTCAAAAAGTCTTATGCAGACTATGTAACGTGACTAAAATAGTTGGAGTTTTATAATATACAAATGTGTTTGTATGTTATTAATGCTTTAAAGTCATAGTTATTTATATATATGTTTGAAAAATTTTCCAGGAAATTTTCAAAGTTGCTGAGCCATGCAAAAATCCCTGAGGAACAACTTGTTAAATATTCAGAATCTACAAAGGAGTTGTAACATCCCTTTACACAATTTTATGACTTCATTAGCTCCTCTTTTATTTTTTAAATCCTTATAACTTCTCTAACAGATTAGTAAGTAATGATGCATTTTCAGAATATCAAGAATATTACTGTTGTCGATGCAAGATTATTTCTAAATGTGATTTGGTTTACTAAAACATTAATGATGATAATGAACTTCTCTTCAGAATATCACATTTTTATATTGCATCTGAAATACACTGCAAAATGTAATTAGTAGAGGTGCTGTCCTTAGAATTTATGTTAAAAGAAATTGATATCTTTTTGCATCTAGAAACATTTTGAATAGTAATAAAATAGGAAAATGCACAGATCAGTGTTCTTACAAGTCACATTAAAAAAAAAAAATCCTAAGAAATCTTGTAGCTGAGAAACACAGGTAAATAACATGCACTGCCTGCAGGTGGGAGGGGAAAGTCCAACCCCAGGTGCCACTGTTGTGGCAGGTGGCTGATATTCTGACCTAGAAATGCCATCTTCTCGTGGAATCCCATTCTGCTGGACCAGAGATTTGTGTTCCTGTGGAGTCCTCAATCCTGCATGTTATACAACGCTAGCATGAGAGTTTAACTTCATCTGTTTGTGAGTCGTATATAGCTAGAATTGCAGGCTGCACTTTAAGTTATAATAGTTATTAATACAGTGTCTAGAAAGACTAGCTTTATAGCTAAGAACTCTAAAGTAAAGAGAACACTAAGGAGACACCGATATTGGCAAACTAGATAATCAAATTGAAAATGTTTGATTTCTTCTGTTGGCTTTTTTCTTGCAATTCTTTCTGTAAACAGGTTAGAGCCTTCTTGAAATTGAATAGTTATGTTGCTATTGTAATACTGTAATACTGTAATACCTGTAATACTTTGGTTGAACATAGGTTATTGTTAGTAAATATTCAAGATTTGACTTATTTTGAACAGATACAGTTAATATATTAACTGGATGAATACAATTACCAAAACAGGATTTTAGGACCAATAGATCTTCATCACTGATCTGCCCTGAATATTTTTACAAGATTTCTGTTGCTACAAATTTGGTCCTCACCTTGAAAATGAACACAAAGCAAATCAGTCTATTAAGTTTAAATTACATCCTTGACAAGTATTGATCCTCTATCTGAATTAGACACCTGCTTTTCTAGGATAATAATGTTGAATTCAAATACATTGATAGTAGGAGTAGATTATGATTAATTTTTCAAATGTGACAAATGAAACAAGTCATTTTTGAGGCAAAAGATCAACCCTGTTATGTCTGAAGATGTGAGATTTCCTTCAATTTTTTAATTTATTTTGTAGTAGAATATCCAGGATGGATGATAGAATGTAGAAATTTATAATGCTTGAGCGCTGTTGCAAGAAATTTGCCTCCTAAACCTTTTTTTTGTGTTTATATTGCTATTTTCCAGATGAAAACAGCAATACAGATGAGAGACATGACTATTTAAAGGTCAAAAGACAAGAATAAAAAGTTTCCCTTGCATTCTTTCAACTATTACAGCCTTCCTTTCAAATATGAACATCCTCACTCCCTCTCTTTCTCAGTTTTTTGACTTTTCAGCATCATTAGGTTTTTCAACAGTGCCAGAGACACAAAGAAATGACAAGAATTTGGGATCTCATTCATGTACACAAGAGCACAGATTTTCCTAGGACATACACAGAATCCCCAGAGCTGCTAGGCAAAGCAGATACAAGCATGGTTTTGTCACCCGCCGACAACAAGCCTATCTTCTTTCCTGTCCCTCATTTTCTCATAGAACAGTTTGAAAATGGCTACCAGACTCATGAAATTTTCTTTATATTGGATAGCTTGTGATGTTATCTTTATTTCAGATGGACAGTCTGGCATACTGGTAGTAGAAATCTTACTGGCCTCAACTAATAAAATAATGACTGAAGTCCTATTCAGTGAATCTTCCATTATGTAAAAAGGTGCCACTCTTTCTCAGTAGATTTCAGAGCTTTCCAGTTCCCCCAAAGCTTGCATGAATACAAATAAGACATGTACTCTACCCCTTAAGAGGACAGGTCTAGGGATTGTATTTTCTTTTTAATATTTGAACTAATGAAGAGAACATTACTAAATCAAAATTTCACATTCTGTGCCCCAGACCAATATTACACTGACATCTACTTAGAATTGGCTACATGCAGAAGCTAAGGAATAAAACTGTGAGGAAACAAGTGTTCGATTAGTTTTGCTTCTGCTGTGTTCAAAATTAATTTCAAAAGAACATGAGACACTCACTGTAACGCTGTGTGCAATACGCCAAGGCCAATAAACCTCCCAAAGAGGGATTACATTTGCTATTCATTCCATGAAAGAGGAGCATATGCTCACAGTTTCTTTACAAAGAGGGTTTCTTTAGTATCCTTTGTTATATTTGTTTGTTCCATTTACCAGCTACCTTGTGCAGGCAAGGCTCTCACTGAGTTGTTCTTTGTGCTCCAAACATCTCCAAAAAGGTAGTGTGTTACTTGTTACTTTCTTTTTTTGTTGTTGTTAGTTCAAGTCTGATTGAGTGATCTCTGAGGTGCTTCTGCATTCAATCCTTGATTCTTGTGCTCGAAAGTCTCACTATATTTTAGAAAGGAAAGTGTTCACACACCATACTTATTAATTCCCCTTTCCATCTCCACCTCTCAAACACACAGGCTGCTTGGGAACTCAGACCCAAGGCCACTTGAAATATTTGCTTAAGATCAACTTGTTTGATTAGACTTTTACTTGATTAGTTTGCCATATTTGACTAACGCTTTATGAAGCACTTGATGGCCTATATATAGACTTTTAGGATAGGTTGCATTCATGTGTAAAGATCCCCTGTGACAAGGAAAGAAATGGCTCCATGAAATGAACAAAGCTAATTTTGCACAACTTCCAGGCAATCCATACTCTTTCTTCCCCCACTCTAAACAAATATATTTGGTTCCCATCCCCTTAGTAGGATGGGAACTACTAGCAAGTAGTTCTGACAGGTGCAGACCACACTGTGGGGTTTAAAATTTATTACTTACATAAGTTGAAATCTTTTCCAGACATACATTCATGGAGGCAAACAAGTATTTATTGCTGTACTGATCACCACTGAAAATTAATTATATTTATCAATCTATAGGCAGCAAGTTTTTTTGTATTTCAGATAATTATTACTAAATGTGAAAAATCAGCTGACACTGAAGATACTATAACACAGAATATAAATATTTTATTCTCTAGCTGTCACCTAAGAACTTTGAACTCTTAAAACAGGTAAAGGAGGTATAGCAGAGGTGTATGTCTCCATTTTCTTTTCTATGTTGCCAATGGATTATTGTCAGATGTCAGTATCCTCCTATTTCACTCAGAAATCTGTATTAGAAAACTAATGCAATGTTGTTAAATTGTTTTAGGCTTTATCGAAAATTAACATTCAACATTTAACAGAATATAATATTCTGAAAACTCTCAGTGTAACATGTAAGGCATCCTCTATGTTTTAAAATAGTGATGGGAAATTGACTTACTCTCCAAGAAGTTTTGTTCTGCAAGTAAACTTGAAAATTCTCTTAATGAGAACTGATTGATGCAAAACAGTTGTGGAAGAATCTGCAAATATTTTAACAAATTTTAATGTTTTGAGCCGCGTTTATCATTAACAAGCTGTTGTGGTTTGACACTGGCCCAACGTCAGGCCACTCGCTCACCCTCCCCTGCCACAGCTGAGCAGAGGAGGGAAAAGGGAAAAAAATTAACAAAGACTTCATGAGTGAGATAAGAAACACTTCAAGGGCAAAACAGGCTCAACTTAAGTTGTGAAATGCATTTATTACTAACAGAATCAGACGATGATAATGAGAAATAAAATAAGCCCTTAAAACACCTTCCAGTCCCCGGCCCCTCCCTCCTTCCCACCAACCACGCAGGGAGACAGGGGGATGAGGGTTTTGGTCAGTTTGTCACCCAAGTTCTTCTTCCACTACTCAGGAAGAGGAGTCCTTCCCTGTGAGACTGTGGGGTCCCTCCCACGGGAGACAGTTCTCTGTGAACTTCTCCAACATGGCTCCACTCTCACGAGCAGCAGCCAAACCGCANAGCGTGACCACACTTGAGAAAAAACTTACGTATTATTGAAAAAGCAGTTATTCCTGAACAGCTGTACTGCCTGAATAACTGGACAATTATGGTTATTTATCTATGTTAGTTTTTTTTTTTCTAAGTGTGCATCTAAGTATATATTGGAAAATACAAAATTGGGTAGAATAGGGTAACACATTTGTCCTTATGAGCTTTGGACAGCTGTTTTTGTTTGTTTTTTTTTTTTTCCTTTTGAACTGATGAAGCAATGAGTGAATTATGTAACTCATAAAAAAAGCTAATAAACCTTTTATACTACCCCAATGTGTATTCTGCTTAAGCAACATAGTGAACAGAAGTGTATTTTAGAAATGGTTTGGGATTTCACTAGAACTACTTTTTATATCCCTCTGGCTGTGTTCATTTCTCTAAGAAACACTTATGGAATAGTAGGAGAAAAATAATACATTAGAAAGAAAAAAAATCTGAAAATTACCAACATTATTTTTCTATTGCAGTCCCTTCTCTCAAAAAAAAAAATTGTTACAGCTTTTTAGGTGGTATTCATGGATAGCTAAACTATAAGAAAAAAAAATTATTTCCTATAAAAATAGGCTTTGATGTTCTTTCAATTTCATGTGGAGGACTACAACACTCAACTTTACTGAGCCACTGCTTTTAGAGCAAATATACTCAGCTTGCATAACAGCCTGCAGTAACTCTGGAAAGACTTTGAAGAAACAAATATTTCTTTGGAGTACTTTTTGTCAGTTTGTTTGGATTTTTTTTTTCCTCACTCCTTGTCTCCCTATAAAACAATATTCTGGAGATGATTTGGTGTTTAGAATGACAGTGGAAATTTAGAATAATGTGTGTAATGCATGAATCTGGCCAAATTTACTGTAGTAAACATGATTAAGTCTGCTGTAAGCAATTATCACCATGTTTCTTTTTGGAGTATTTTTAATTGTCAACTTTATCATAGATGTTATTTCAGAAGCGAGTTATTTGAGAATGGGAAAAGTCTGACAAGAGACCATAATGTGACATATGCAAGGGAAGATCTGAAACCAGTAACAAAATTCCATTCTACAGGAATCACTCCAGGGTGGGATTTTTTTTTTTTTAAATAAGTCTGGATGCACTGAATTTGCAAAGGGAAAAAAAAGGAAGGAAAAAGTCTGTGGACAGAGAGAATAAGAAGTTAGGATTTTATCAATGTTTTAAAATAGAAGTTTGCAGAAGTAGGCCTGGAGAAACCAATAATTGATCATCTATCTAGGTTTCACAGCAGTGTAATTGGTTAATATAGTCCTAGTATGTGCAGCAAGGAAAAAAGTTGAAGCAGAGCTTTCAAAACATTTCTGTGAGCTCAGCAACAACAGTCAGTGTACTCAAAGGTAATAGAATTTTAAATGGAAAGTAAATACTAATATACTTGCTTAGCATGAAAGAGTGACAAAGCACAGCCTCCAAGTTATTCATGTCTATAAAAATAAGGCCAAAGATTAAAGAGAAATGGTGTTTTCTCAAATATACTCTCAAGCATACTCAAAATCTGGTCCATGTTTGAAGCAGAACATGGAGAAATATCTTCTTTTTAGAGGAAGATATGCAAATTAAGAATCTTCACATCACTATAGCACAGTGCAGGGCTGAAAGGATGATGTTAATCTTTCTCTGGAGGAAGAAGGGAGACTCCTGATAGTACTCTCCAGGTAGGAGAAGAAGTTAAAGAAATCACAAGCTATATTTTGTGTACTTCATTCCTTTCAGTAGGTAAGACTGAACTGTAAAAAGCAGCAGAATGTGGATACAAGGTCAAAATAATACCAAGACAATACTACTCTACTGCATACAATGGAGTAGCTATAAAATGTTTCCAACTATCTCTTAATAAAAGCTAGGCCCATAGAAAAAGACGAAAAGCTACAAAGAAACTGTAAAAGACATGAAGGGCTAACACTGGACTTCTAAATGTGTATAGGCAATGCTAGACAGACTGCCCTAATCTGTTTCTGCATTTAAATTTACTTAATAACTTGGTCTTCTCCTCGTTACTTCTACTACAGAGGACTATATGCAAGTTGGTGATTCAAGTAGTGTTTGTAAGTCTCTGCATATCTCAGCACCCTGACCCTACATCAGGCTTACACCTATCTATGAATCAGTTGCATTCACCCCTATTATGTTTTTGTCGTGAAGGAAGGAAGTTTAGACATTTGCAGTGCAAGGAAGGCTCAGTGTACTCTGTCCACATCTCTGACTTTCACAAATGGAAAACTACGGTCCTGGAACCCACAATAGGATACATATATGTGTGTGAATACACACACTGCGTGTTCTAGGAGCTGCCATGGTGAGGTGAACATTCCCTGAGGCTGTCCTTGCTGGAAGCAGCCATGATACAAATATGTTGTGGGTTGACCCTGGC